>JAYMSP010000977.1:0-38122 GCA_036897095.1 Plantago elongata | reverse complement strand
GAATTGCGAAAAAATTATTGGAGGGATTTGAAAAGAGAGGGAATTTTTTTGGTTTCTTTGGAGGGTTTTTTTGGATTTTCAGTGCTGGTGAACAAGAAGAACGAAAATGGAATGATACTGAATATCGTTGACAGAGAAGAGGCCAAGAGAGGAGAGGAGGTTTGGGTTTATGCCATATTTGTGCTTAGTTTTTTACTGACAATTGATCATTCCATCAAAGTGATAATTAGTGGATAGGTCAATAAAAATGAAATACTTTTACTGGGAATAGGATTATAATTTAAAGATGTATAATGTATTGTATAATTAACTCACTACTCTATCTGTATTTAAATTTTTTAGTGTTATTTTTCAATTCAAATTTAATCAAATTTAACTGATACAAACTCAAGTAAATTCATAACAATTATCTACAACACAATGCACAAGTTTAACGTTATAACAAACACAAAACAATCCAATTAAAATTAAAATAAATAATTAAACATATATTGTATCAAAAATTAAAATATTTCGTTTATGCACGAATGCAATTATTCTTTATTTGTTGTCAAATGTAACTTTAAAGAAAAAGATGAGTAAAGTATATAAGAGTTTATAACAAAATATAAAATATATTAATAAAGTATAAAAGGAAGTAAATAAAGTAAAAATAATTTTTTCATCAAAAAGTGTAAATATTTAAAATTGAGGATTCTTGAAGTTAAAATCCATACCAAGGAAACACATTGTACGAATTGGGATTGGTCCATTAAAAGAAGTAATTAGTAATACTCTATCCATCTTATTAAACTTTTTTAATAGAATTGGGGCGTAATTTTATACGAAAAGTTTAAGTAATGATAAAAATGAAGAAGGTGGAAAAAAAATATATTTTTAGTGTCAAAATGTATAATTTTTATATAAAGTTGAAATTATTTATTATTTATTAGTGACGAAATAACTTTTTTTTTAAGTAATGTATGAAATTGATGGAATGGATAAAAATAGTAAATGTATAAAATTTATTGGACGGAGTAAATATAAATTGTTGTGTTCCAAGAGGGAAGAGGGAGGTAGATGTACAATTTTTATTAATTCTCTACCTTGTAAGTTGAGAAGTTGAGACTATCCACGTGATAAAGGGCTTTGTTACTAACGGTACCATATCATCCTCATGTGCTACGTTAAAGGCATGCTTGGTAACATAGAATTTGACCATCTATTGTTGAGGACCAAAATTAACGATAACAAGTGCTAAAACAGAAAAAAGTTCGAAAATATAACCAGACAAAGGAATGCCTTACCGTTCTGGAAGTTTTCTGCATCTATATAGGAGTAAAAAACAACATCATGTATATATCTTAGGTCTACAACTCTCAAATCTTATTCGTCCTCACTTGAAAGAATTTCTTTCTTTACATAGAACTACACAAAATACTGGTAGGCAATGTAACAAACTCATCAGATACCCAAAAAGCACAATTTGTGTTTTCCATCAGAGGATTCTGTCCTGAAGGTCGGCCATTAAATTGGACGCCAGTGAGCTCAGCTTCTTCCCTGTTTCTCCTGCCATATTCTTCAGAGAGGAGATATCTTGCTGTGCCTGTTAAGAGCAAAGATAGAGTTTCAAAGGCCTCCTATTAATAGCAGGTTGTCAAGTATAAGATGGAACAGACAGACAAATTTAGCTAGAATGAGGAACAAGGATAAAACTATGTTTTTTGTACGTGCAGAGGATGAAAGCATCGCAAGATTCGCATACTAAAGAATGTAACAAGCGGGTGCAACAAATTTAGAAGAATCGAGGAATGGTGCAAAAATTATGCCTGCCCATGGTTAAAACAGAAGAGAGATGAAGAAAAAAACTATTGCTGCTTCTTCTTAACTACTAACACCTTGAATACCGAAACTATTTACTTTGGCATACAGCAATCCCAATTATCTCGATTTTATATACTAGGTCAGCTAACATGTCTCTTGATTAATTAATTACCTGGAAAGAGAGCTTATTAATGAGATCACTTGCTGTAAGGTCAACAGAATTTGGATCATCGCCAAAGAGATCAGCACTGGAGATCGATGATGATCCCTACAATAGAATGCAAAAGATGAGCACATTTAAACTTTTAAAATATTAATCTTGAACAGAATCAAAAGTGAAGATATTTTATGAGAACCAGAAGGTGGAAACAGGTATACAAAATCAATTCCTATAAAATATCCAATAACATACTACTCCATTGGTAAACAAATTACCGAAAGAACCAAAACAGAAAAAAAAGGAATAAAAAACAAACACAAGTCTTCAGTTACAATGGCCTCTATGGAGGAGCTGTTAGATTGAGCACTTTTTATTTACATCTAGAAGTTGCGAGCATGATACATACATATGATAGAGATTAGAGAAAACACACACCATCCCCTGTGTAACACATCATTTGCCAGATCCCTCATGTTAACTTTTTGGAACATTAGTGCAACATCAATAAAAATAAAACTGTTCCTTGCTTGGAACGATTATAGGGGTTCACAAAGAGAAAGAGAATCACATGCAAAGAGTAGAAAATATAAAGAAAATGAACCAAATATGACATCACAGAATATCAAGACATACAGAATACTTCTGCAGGAGTGATGCATCAGATTCAGCAGCCTTTTGAACTCCAAAATACTGGGCAGATGAAATTGATTTCGCATTAGTAAACTTCTTCCTTGCTTCATCAGTTTCCTCAGCCTGTTAATAGAAGAAATGAATAAATTAAACTTAAACGATATGATAAGAGAAAAACCTTCAAGTCATCAATACACTGATAACTGAGCCTAGAGATCAGCTTCATAGCAAGAAAACAAAAGTGAAAGGGAACAGCTAATCTGACTTCACAAATGACCATGTAATATTGCAGTATATAACTTTTACTGTCACCTATATAGTTGCTTAATCACAAGCCATTTCTTATTAGAGATATTACTGGACTATATCACAGATATTGCAAAGGGATGCTTTAGTTTTTGGTAGATGAATGTCAAGTTCCAAATTGATAAATCATAAAGCAGACTTGAGTATTTAAATAAAGTAAGATAATTGATTAATTATGAATAGCAATGCTCCTCCAGTATCAAGAAATCATCAATACCTGCTAAGTAAAGGTTAGAGCAAGAATTACCAGCAAATTTATTCTTACCGGTGCTTTTGACTGTGAGCTACTCTTTTTGGAGAAGCCACTTTCCATTCCATATTCAGCAAAAAAATTGGATGACTTTGGTGGTGTTACATGGCTAATAATACGAGATCCTCCAGAACTCATTTCAGTTGGTTGTGCATTGTCTGTGTACTCAAATCGAGAAGCAAATGACCCCCCAAGTGCAGGGGCTGTATTGCTCGAAGTGTTGGCTGAAGAAACTTGCACAGGTAGCTCCTCGGGCTTCTGATCATAAAGGTTTTCACTTGGCTGCAATAAATGGAGAAGTGTGTTTAAACAGAAACTTAGATGTGATACTCAATTTAAAGTTAATTGAATTATTTCAAGTAATACAAACTTCAGCTTCACCTTCGTTGTAAGCTTCCTAGCACCAAGGCCACTTGTCTTCCCAGTTTTTCTAGCCCCAATGGGCTTTTTTGCTGTTATCATCGAAACTGTATGCGAGGCTCTTGGTGAAGAACCCTCTGAGGTTTCATTTTTAATATATGGGCTTTCTTTCTGTGCATCATTTAAAGAACTGCCTTTTGGTTCTACTTTGGTTTTAATATCAGAAGAAAATCCATTAGACTGTGAACCAACAGGTGATGAAGGTAATCCTGCCTCCTCAGCATTGCTCTTAGCAACTTCTTTTGAAAGTAATTGCCTGTATAACTCAGCAGCTCTCGAGGTATATTTGGCCTCTACCTTTCCGCCATCTGTCCACCCATGCTGTTTGAAGAAAACTTGGGCGCGGTTATTCCCCCCAAAACACATCACTTTCAACTGATCTGGAGTCCATGAATCCAGGTTCGTAGACCTATAATTTAACAATTTGATCACAATTAGTGCAATAAAGAGAAACACTAAAACAGATAGCGAGCTTAATACTTTCTGAAAGATGTGTCCTTACGTATGTCAATACACATGTTCTCATTTCAGTTACCATTTATTTGAGCAATTTTATCGGATATTACATATGCATCTACATCGTCGCCAGCAGTGTAAATAGGCTTTCTTATCTTTTTTTCCTTCGTATTCGTGTCCTTATGTCAATGGACATGTTCTTATTTTAGTTACCATTTATTTAAGCAATTTTATCCTTTTTTACCTATGCACAGTCTACGATGTCACCAGCAGTGGAAATAGGCTTTCTTATCTCTCTTTTCCTTGGTCCTTGTGCTTGTAACTCTCATGTCCTAATGTTAAGTCCATGAATTATTTCAATAAATCATAAAGAAGCCAGTAAATTACTCTGGCTCTGGGCATTTCATGATCCATGCAGCCTAAAGATACTTTTACTTGCCTGATCTATAACAATTATTATAACCACATGATCCAGAAACTGGAGATCAAAATCAAATATGACTGATTTACTGTCACGAAGCAAGATGTAGCTTGCAGATTTGAAGGTTGCCTCTTTGATTTGAGAAATACATGGAGCTTTTTTTTTCTCAATAATAGTATTTAATTAGGCCACGAAATCTGGATTCAAAATGTTGCTCTTATTCCTTTCTTCCAACATGATAATGCATAGAGTTACGAACTCATAAACTAACAACAAGAAAGAGCACAGTACGAAAAGAAATAAACTCAATATTTTAATGGAGGCGTAGAAGAACCAGAATAGATAATGAGAAATAAGGAAAAGGACCACAGGCATCGTTTCAACTGTCTTCCTTTCAGCATCTTAACAAATCAAAACTATTTCATAAATTCAAATAGACCCTAGTGTCCAAACTTTTGCACGGTCAATTTGTATATGAGGCATGAGCGTAAGTTCTAACACAATTATGTTTTATATATTCCCTAGGTCCAATCCATTCCAGTGTTCTGCTCTTTTTTTGGAAACGGCTAAAGGGTGACAACTGTTATGGATTGACAACGAAGCGCAGTTCAGTTGGTAAGACGCTTCACCTCCAACCAATAGGTCGGGTTCGAGTCATCCTTTAGCCGTTTTAAAAAATAGTAGCATAATCCCAAAGAAAACACAATAGTAAGCATTGTGAGAGAACTCATTATCTTGTCTCAGATCAGTCACCATAATAATTCAGAGTTGCCTATAATTTGATAGATAGGCATCTAACACATCCAACTACAAAAAAAAAGTAAAGAAACAAGTGCAATGCCATTCCATATTAGCAAATTCAACTGTGTTAGGCATAATAGGCAACATGCAACTAACAATTCCATTACCTTGACATGTATAAAACTTATTAAGGCCAGTATAAATCTAGATCCGCTGCCCAAATCCTCAAAAAATCAACTAGGAGTAAACAAACGAACTGATATGTAAAGTATGTGTCTCCGAACACCTAATCCCAAACAATATCTAACCACTTACTACACTAACAGCCTCTATGATACTTTTCCTAAATGCAGCATTAGTAATTTCCACAGATCAGACTAGATGAAATTCTATCCAAGACAAATGTATGTCGATATAAATATACGGAGGAGTGCCTTTACATTACCGCACAACAGAAACAGATTAGATTTATACCAAAACATAACAGAGCAATATTAATCATGAAATCAACTGATCTAGCAACAAAACAAAGCCAATAAACAAATAAAACTCAGATCATACAAATCAATTACCTAACGAAGCTAACATGCACACCGAGGCTCCGATGAGTCGCCGAGCAATCAATACAGAGGAAGATCCCGTAGGTCACCGATGCCCAGGTCGGATTCTTCGCGTTGCAATCGAAACACATCTGAAAATTCCAAAAACGCCAATCCAAATCAAAATCAACAGCAAAATCGCATAGATCTAATACGGATCTCAACATTCCTATACAAATATCAAATCAACAGCTCCAGTAGATCAAAACAATTAGGGAAACAGCAAAAAAAAAAAAAAAAACCCCTTGTTATCCGCCTTGGTTCTGAGTTTCCTGAAAACGGCATTCTTATCGGTGTAGTTGTCGGAAGCCATATCTCCGTCGGTACAATTCCTCTTTTGCGTGTGCAAAAACTTGAGCTATTGATTAATGTGCGTATCTATCTGTATAGAGAGAGAAAGACGTTCTCTCCCAAAAGAATTCGATAGCACTGAGGTGAGGTCTGTCAAGTGAACACAAACAATATTATGAAGAAGCCGATTGCTTAAGCTTAAATCTAATCTTTTCCCTTTCCTTTTGTTTTCCTTTTTTCACTTTTCCTTTTCGGTAGGTACAAATCTGACGTTATGAATTCCTGATCCTGTGTGATTTGTGATTAATGTCCTCTTCTGATAGCCTAATTTCAACAATGGCCCTCGACATTTTGGATTCATAATAGCCCCCAACCATTTAGGTTGTGTTCTGAAAATAGTTTAATTTAGTTCAGTTCAATTTAGTTCAATTCAGTTATAATATATATTTTACTTCAATTCAATTAAGTAAATTCAGTTGAAGATGACACATTATTATACACGTATATACAATACATTCTCTTATTGTCTTACATAACATAAGAACTTAGTAAAATAATTAACTTGTATGTGAGAGGATCATAATCTTAATATTGTCGAATGGGTCCGGTATATTTAATTTTGACGGACACTATGTACAACTTTAACTTTATTATGAAGTTAAATAGCTCGATCCACTCTGATCATATTGATTTGCCAAACATTAAAATTGATAGGATGATATTTTACGTTACTAAGGATCTCCAACCCTCAAACTCTATCAAACTGTCACATTAACATTCCACTAACAATAAATTCTATCAAACTCTCGAGCTCCAACCTTTAAACTCTATCATACTCACTTTCTCATTTTCTTTTACCATTTCTTTTTAAAATATACTATTCTTTTGTCTTTTTTCTTAAAACTAATAATTTAAATTTCTTATTTATTTTTTATTTCGTTAACAATTAAAATAATATAACAAAATTATAATATTTAAAAATAAACGATACAATACTAATAATAAAAAGATTACAATACTCGAGATAAAAAAATTTACATTACATAATTTAAAACCTTAGATGAAATTAAAAATAAATATTCTAATCAAAAACAAAAATAAAATGATAAATAGATGAAAAAGAAGTAAAACAAAACAAATAAATCAAACCAGTACAATTGAAACAAGAAAATCAAAATAAAACTATAAAAAATATAATGAGACAACATGAACGATTGAGAAAACTCCATCAAACGATGGTTGAAAACGAACTAAATGAATTTTACTTCAATTAATATATTAACAAGTAGGGTTTGAATTAAAGGATACTAGCACTTCATTTAACATCACTACTATAGAGTGATTTCCAACTGAGAGACACAATTATGCTCCCACAAGTTGATTAAATTTATGCAATCAAGCTACAAGTTTCAAATTTCATGTTTTTATCAACAATAACACATGCACTTTCGCTTGCGGTCCCGATTGACGTGATCATGCCCCAAGTCTTTAAAATGTCTACTCATCTTAACACATACACACACGATCGTGATCCATTTCAAGTTTCAATTTTTTTCTTCCTACCATTTGCACTTCACTCCCGATATATGTGATCTTATCTAATTCTTCAACTTATATACTTCTCTTATATGTGCTCCTGATTTATGTGATATTGCAACAATATTCTACTTCAGCTGCACGTATGCTATCTCTTATACTCTCGTATATTTGATCTAACTCCAAACCACTTAAATTTTGTGCTTAGTAAGATCACTAGATATCATATATTATATGGGATTCATCACGTCCAAATTAGTTATACATTATAGTATTTTAACATTATACTAATTTAATATTTAAAAGTATTTTAACATGTTGAATGGTATCCTTATAACTAATAGATCATGTAAATAGACTAGAATTAGTATAATTATATAATCCAGCTAGATTGGTAGAATTAGATTAAAATTAGATTCCTAACGTAGTTAGATTAGTTAGATTTCTTACATAAACACTTATATACTCTTGAATATAATTAACGGAAGATATTATTTCATGGTACTATACCTGGTTCCGATTTAGTTCCGCTGTTAAACTCTCAAAACATATATTCCGTGATCAACAGCTCCAGGGCCAGAAAGCCTCTCGCATGTCGATCAATCTGATCACCTTGTATTTCCGTCCCTGCTTGGTCGAACTTACTAAAAAAAAAAAAAAACAACCTACCATCATCGACTTCGACTAGGTGTTGTACCTATTGACTTGATCACCGTGCATCTATTCCTAGTATCGACCAGCTTCCCTTCTTCTTCTTTTTTTGGCACAGTTGTTGCTCGA
This sequence comes from Plantago elongata, assembly GCA_036897095.1. Classification (NCBI taxonomy): domain Eukaryota; kingdom Viridiplantae; phylum Streptophyta; class Magnoliopsida; order Lamiales; family Plantaginaceae; genus Plantago; species Plantago elongata. The sequence goes on along the minus strand of JAYMSP010000977.1, from coordinate 29,729 downwards.
TCATTGGTACTCTCATCGACTTTTCAACATGTCTGACTCCACCAAATCGATCTCTACACCAACTCTCACCCTCTCCAATATCTGAAATCATGTGTCCGTTACCTTGAAGATGGAGAGCTCGCAATATGGCACCTGGGCGGAATTTTTCCAGATTCACGCTCATGCTCATCAAGTTCTTCACCATACCATCAAGCCACCTGCTGGTGAGGAAGGACCTGAACCCACAACCAAGGAAGAAAAGCATATATGGTTCACCATTGACGCTACCATTCTTCAATGAACTTATTCGACTATTTCGAATGAATTGCTGAACACCATTATTGAACCTGGGGCAACGGCTATGAAAGCTTGGAATCTTTTAAGGGATATCTTTCTAGATCATCAAACCTCACGGGTTGTGACTCTTAAACATGAATTCACATTTACGCGTCTCGAAGATTTTTTCAATTGCTCGACTTACTGTCAACGTCTGAAAAGCATTGCAGATCAATTAAAGAATGTTGGTGGTCTGGTTACTGATAGTCGCTTGGTTCTTCAGCTTTTCTCCGGTCTCAAAGAGGCGTACAAAGGCGTTGGTACTCAAATCCGTCATGCAAAGCCTCTCCGAAGCTCGCTCTTCCTTATGTCTTGAGGAATGAGAATTGAATGCTATGACTTCTCATAGCTCTGGCTCGGTTATGGTTTCTACGGTTCAGGATTCTCCGGTGGATACTTCCACATCAGGACGTGGTCGTAATAATTAGTGTAACAAGCGTAAAGGAGGTCGAGGCAACCAGCACGGCAATGGCACTGGCCGTGGTAACCCTGGCACATCTGGGCAGTATATTGCTGCTCTACAGGTGCCCACTCCGCGCCCAAGACAAACTGCACCACCGCCCTGCCTTGTTCCAACAACGGGCTGGGCACGTCCCGCCCAACAACCTGGTCCGCTGTTCCCCACCGCGCCACATGCTTATGCAGCCACTTGCCCACTCAACCGACGTACGTGCCAACGGTATGCACACAATGTCCCTCCAACCTCAAGATTCCACGTGGTATATGGATTCAGGTGCCTCGTCTCACATGAAATCTCACAACAGTACACTCTCGTCTTATTTTAATTCGAGCATTCGTTCTAATATTATTGTGGGTAATGGTCAATCTATTCCAATTCGTGATCATTGTCATACAAAGCTTGCCTCCTCACCATCCTCTTTCCTTGCATAATGTCTTGCATGCTCCTAAACTCGTTAAAAATCTTATCTCTGTACGCAAATTTACTTTCGATAATTTTGTGTCAGTGAAGTTTGTCGGTCATCCAGGTCGTTCTGTTCTTAGATGATTTTACTAATTTTCTTTGGACTTTTCCCCTTGCCCGTAAATCTGATGTGTTTGACAAATTTGCTCTTCTTCGTATTCTATACATACCCAATTCCAGTCATCCACCAAGACCATATAATGGGATGTCGTTTCGTTTTTTCTTACCCTCATACTTCTTCTCAGAATGACAAAACCGAACGAAAAATCCGCACTATCAATAATATCATACGGACTCTTCTTGCTCATGCATCTTTACCTCTTACTTTTTGACATCATGCTTTACATATGGCAACCTATTTGCTTAATATATTACCTAGCAAACTTCTAGATAATGCCTCTCCAGTTGAGCGACTTTACAAATGCACACCCGCATACTCTCATCTTCGAGTTTTTGGTTGCCTTTGCTATCCTTTAACTCCATCTTCCGCAATTCACAAAATTTGTTTCCGTTTACATAAGATTCAGCTTCAACATTAAACACTGAATTTCATAATGGAATCGAAAAGAAAGAGGTATGATGACAGGAAGCGCATGGTTGCTACAAGAAGCACATGACAACGTTGCCACCAGGTTGGCTGGACTGTCCTGCATTTGGAGATGGAATAGACTGCCTAATCCCTTCAAAGGTTCCGTTAGACGAGTCGTTCGACAATGCTATTCATCCTGATAAAAGATACTCATCTACTCAAGTTATCCGCCAACAGAAGCGTTTAGGAAGAACGCTTGGTTTGGTGATTGATCTTACCAATTCGAGAAGGTACTATAATTCGAACGATTGGAAAAACCAAGGTGTTAAGCATATCAAGATTGCCTGCCAGGGTCGTGGCTCGGTGCCTGACGTTGAAGGTGTCAATGAGTTTGTGTACGAGGTTTCGTGGTTTCTTGGTTCACGTAATCCGGCAAGTAGATATATACTTGTTCACTGCACACATGGGCATAATCGCACAGGGTTTATGATTGTTCACTATCTTGTCCGTACTCACGCCATGTCTGTTACTCAGGCGATTCGGGTATTTGCTGATGCACGTCCTCCAGGGATTTACAAACCTGACTATATTCAAGCGTTGCATGACTTCTATCATGAGAAGAAACCGGATGTGGTAGCCTGCCCTTTCACACCTGAGTGGAAAAGGTGTTCAGATGATTTTGATCATGGTGACGGACAATCTGTAGTAGAGGCTGTTGACAAGAAGAATGATCAAATTCTGACGAATGATGACATATTGGGAGATAAAATCCCGTATGACCAAGAATTGGAATTCAGGCAGTTCTGCTATCAATCGCTGAAGTTGCAAGGAGGGTTTAGAGGACCTCAACATTTTCCTGGATCACATCCAGTTTCTCTAAATATGGACAATTTACAAATGTTGAGGCAATGTTACTACTACCTGACATGGAAAGCTGATGGGACAAGATATATGATGTTGATCATTAAGGATGGTTGCTACTTAATTGATAGACACTTCAATTTTAGAAGGGTCCAGATGAGATTTCCCTGCAGGCGAACTGCAGCTAATGAAAACGGAATGATGCCTGAGGAGAATACATATCATCACTTCACCTATCGATGGTGAGATGGTGATTGATACCCTGCCTGGTTCACATAAACAAGAAAGACGATACCTCATCTATGATATGATGGCCATTAACTGAATCTCGATCATGGAGAAGCCTTTCCACGAAAGGTGGAAAATGATTGAGAGGGAAGTTATGGAACCAAGGAACACGGAAAGGAAGCATATGTGGATGTTGTGTCAAAGCCCAATTCCTGACTATATATATGAGTATGATCCGGAACTTTTTAGAGTTAGGAGAAGGAATTCTGGCTACTTTCAACAGCAACAAAGCTTCTCAGGGTATTTATTCCGAATCTTTCACACACTGCAGATGGTCTTATTTTCCAAGGATGGGAAGATCCTTATGTTCCTCGCACGCATGAGGGTCTGCTCAAGTGGAAGTATCCTCGGATGAACTCTGTGGATTTTCTGTTTGAGATGGTTGGAAACCGACAGCTACTTTATCTATATGACAGAGGAGAAAAGTAAGTGCTGGAAGGGAACACAGTAATATTCCTTGATGGTACTGATCCTTTAACATTCGTGGGCAAAATTATTGTATGTGGTTGGGATTCTGTTGATAAGGTATGGAGGTGTATGCGAATGAGGCCAGACAAGGGACAGCCTAATGGATTTAACACATACCAGAAAGTGATGAGATGTATAAAGGATCACATCACAGAGGACATTTTGTTGAACCAGATTAATGAAATTATCCGCCTGCCAATGTATGCAGAGAGGATACATAATGTGTCCAGCCGAATGTGACTCAGCTGTGGAGATTTAAGATCATGTGCATCAGCACTTACCAGTCTGCACTGATCATATCTTTCAAATTTAGTGTTGCCATTAGTCTCACTTGTATATAAAGCCATCTTGATATATTGATTGAATACACTAGTGTAAAAGCAGAATTTATTCTAGCTTAGCTTGCATTTTTAGCCTGCAAGTTGTGCTTTCTTCTGTTTCGTTTGCATTACTGTCATTTAAATAAGCCTATCAGAACATGACTGTGATGTCTATTCTTCTACTTGAATAAAGTCACACTAAACTGCCTGAAAAAGGATGAGTATCAGCGTCTATTCAATCTTGTCAATGCTGATCTACAATTGAAAGTCGATTAAGAGAAGTTCAAAGCGAGTGATGAGGGATAATATTGACAATAATCACTGTCTTTGATACCAGAGGCTGCATTTTTAAGGTTCTCAGCACATCCTGGCTTCCTGTTTATTATTTTACTGTGTGATACTTGAAATCTCAGTCTTCGCAGAAAATCATGCCAAATATGAATTTGTACTGCAACTCTGATTGTCCAGAGTGTGTTACAGCCTGTGGTGGAATTCTTCTATCTATTTTCTTTCTGAAAAGATTAATTTGATCTTGTGTTATGTTTGTTGTCCTTGGTCTAGGAGTGCATTTTCTCGATTTGTTTGTTCTTGTTTCCACTTTCCAGCATATCTTTCGCTTTTGAGTTCTGGTGCATTACCTGGTCCTTGCTCTTATATGTCTCTTGAAATGATATTCAGTAATGACTGGCAACTAGCTTATTTGGCCTAATCATATTCAAAGTAGGCAGTAGCCTTGAAGATTGGCCTTTTGATGACATCAAGTGAAAAACTCTGATGAAATCCAGTCATAATATCAAGCCTTTTGTATTACAGAAAGAGTGTCACTGTGAACTAGTGAGGCTTGAAATGATTTCTGTCATTCTCCTGCATCTCTTAAGTTACGTATAAGTGACCATATACTGAATTCCAATCAAAGTGTTACGCTTGGCTAAGATGCGAAAGGGTAATATATTGCTGCACAAGGAAGGTAATAGTGCCAGTTCAGAATGCCTCCAGATTAGACTAATTTGTTCTTGGCTTTTTATCATTAACTATAAGCCTGTGACAGTTAGTAAATGCACCTGAGGATAATCTGCTACCACTTTTTACGAATATTGAGGTGTTCTGTGCGAAGTGTGTCATGATACTTGAGGCGTACTTCTGTTTGAAATCCAGCATCTTGTTCATCTGACAAGTTGCTATGGTGTAACATTGTTGATTTAACAGCGGCTTCGCCCTTGGCAAAATGAATTAGTCGGCTACTGGCTAGCTGTTCTGATAATTCAGATTTCAAAATATCAGAACAGATTGTGAATTGTGATCTATGCAGCCTGATGACACTACCATATATAGCAAGCTAACCACTGAGAATTAGTTCCGGTCAAGGACTTGTATATCTGCCAGACTGCCTGCATTGGTTTGTTTATCTAGTTGATTCAATTTGATTTTCTGTGGGATTCAGAGCTAGTGATACAACACTAGTTTCAAAACTTTCAATGTCGACATAAGGACCCCTAGCATGAAATTCCCCGATAAGTAGTTCTAATAAGCTAGTATAAAATCGACTTAATTTTGACGCTATATCTTGAAAACTTTTCCTCGTAGACAGATGACAAAGGTACAAGGACATAAGCAAAGTATCTTCCATATACATAAATTATTTCGCTCACTACTGATGCCGATTTTCTCAATATCTAACAGCTCTCTTAAGTTGGATTCTATCGACTGTAGGTATAGAAAAGGTTACTGATATATTGACGAATATTGATGGATAAAATCATAAAATGAAGACCAGGCCGGATGTTGTTGCAAACCTGAAACAGCAAGTTTTATGCTCCATAAGACCATAACTCATGCATTTGTTTCTTGGGAAAATGTTCTGTACTGATACAAACAACAATTGTGTTTGTTGGTTAAGAAATGGGAGCAACATTTGATAAAAATCTCAAGGACAAGGACTAGGAAACAAGTCCACATTAGCTTTCATCTTATAGTATAAAAATGGAAATCTAAATTTGTGGACAATTATAGTTTCTAAGTCTGTGTTGCAGAATTTAGGCACTTGGTTCGTTATACGGACTCTCCTAGAAAGTAGACTTCTAAACGGGTATGTCCATTATATCTGACCGAACTTGTTTAATTCGAACACAATTGTTAGTGTTTGGATGCGGATATGGTTCAGACATCGCGATGTACAGCTACATTGAAGTGGTTTTTTGGAATGACAGAAAGACTGACTGATGCTAGTGACTCTTTGGTATATAATTAGAGTTGAATTATTTAAATTCGAATTGAATTTTTATGTTTGTTTTTAAATAAAAATGCAACAGAACTGAATTGCAGTTCTACGTCAAACACACTTGTTTGGCTTAGCATCTTAATTTGAATCAAAGTTGAGAGAAGAAGTTTTATGTTTATTTAAGTTATTTTAATTCAATTATTATTTAGCCCAACACAATTCAATTCACTCTAAACTTTCTTCCTCATACATAAATTTTAACATAATCAATTCAATTCTATATTAAAAACACTAATTTTAACAATTCAATTATAATTTAATTACTATTTATCAATTCTTCATTACTATTCATATCGACTCAACTACAATTTTATATCAAATCGTTCGTAAGAATGGTAATTGTTGCTGTATCTGTATACATAAATTACAATGATAGATCTAAGGAAAGGCCAACAGGAACTAGTTATATTATTATATGCTCACCATTTCCACTAATCACACATGCAATGCATAGCCCATTTTAAATCTCAATGGCTATACGCCCATATTAAAGTACGATTTGAGATCAGTTTTTTTAATTTTATAATATACTGGTGTGTGCTTATCATAAACAGTGGCGGAGCTAGTATATGGCCAGGTGAGGCAAGAGCCTCATCTGGAATTTTGCTAGCTAATATTCATTTAGTCGAGTAATTAAGTGAGTTTATCCACTGTTGTTGAACTTATGAATATGATTCTACTCTTAATTAGACCTTCAGTACTAGTTAATTTTATTTCCATCGTTTAATTCCTATTTTGATCTACCATTATACAAGTTTTCTTCTTACCATTAATTTTTTTCAATCCTTTCTATTACTTGTATACTTAACCTTATTACGTATTGTTTCTTTTTTCTCTTGTCTAAAGATAATTTTACTTCTCTTCTCCAAAATTAATTTCCTCCTTGCAAAAACACTTTATATCTACGTGTTACTAGAAAAAAAAAATATTGTATTTTTAAAATAATGATAAAACTAAATTTATGTGTGTGAGAAAAAAAAATTATTGGAATCATAAAGAAAATATTATTATATGTTAAAAATATTTTAATTAAATAACTGTTTAGATTAAAAAAATGCTCCAAACATAGGCCCGGAACTCCGACTCATTCATCATTATATACTTTAAAGTGTAAATCAACTGCTTAAAATTAGAGCTAGCGTAATTAACATGATGATAAGCTGTCAACTTGTAGCTGGAAGCATTTGTCCCAGATACAAATTAATTAAAAAGTAGATTCGACTCGATATTGCAAGATTTTGCCTCCATAAATTATTACTAAAATTATCAATCGGAATCGAATATAAAATAAATAATTATTAAGTTTATCATGTTAATAAACCTCGATCCAGTAGAAAATTGTGCTTAGTAACGTGGAGAGAGGATCAATGACTTACAAAACGACCATGCATAATCAAGAAGCATCAATTTTGTGCTTAGTGTTTGGATTATAGTTTAATTAGTATTATTAATTACGTACTCTAAGATAGATTGAAATAGAGGAAGCTAGTGTCTCGATTCTCGAGGACCATTATATATATATTCGTTAAAGATTTGAAGTCACTGGTAAACATTACAATTATAGTCATAAACATTCTCAATTTAATTAAACACGAATATATTATACATAAAGAAAAAGTATACATATATAAAGGTTTATAATAAACTAATTAATTTTATTTAAAACATTGTTAGGAGTTCATTGACATAAAACTGGGTTATGTGAAAATATAGGTGTTTTTAACTCAATTTTTTCTAACTAAAATCTTATAATTAAAACACTCCCTTGGAGAAAACCACTTCGTGGTTAATATGCATACATTGTCATTAATAATATTGCAAAGTGGTTAATATATTCAAAATGCTGATTTTACACATAATAATAACCATATCAATAAAGTGCATATTCTTTTCCCTTCCAAAAACTTAAGCATGGTCAGTTGTCTATTTCCGATGATTGATCTACATATGGAGTGTTTATACTGTAATAATTAGAATCTTCAAACATTTTTATAAATTGAAGCTTTAATTTTATGATATTGGGGGCAAAATGGGTGGGAGTATTAATATATATGATTAGAATTCACAATTCGCTACTAGTTCAAGTTTTTAGATGAGATGAAATTATATCATAGTATCAGAGCCCCTGGCTCACGTTCAATCTGGTTTCGAATCACCACGGAGACAATCTCATCCCCATATTAAATTTTTCATTCGAATGAACTTCTCAAAGAGGTTGAAATCGACCATGAATACGAAAAAGTATTAAAATATTGATATATATGACTAGATTCCACAACTCTCTACTAGTTCGAACTTTTTGAAGAGATGAAATTCTATCATAATGTAAGAATTTATTTACATGCGTTAATAGATAATTTTGGTCCAGTTTCTAAAATGATCAGCAGTATATCTGACTATAATTTCGACGTGATGGTCCAGTTTCTAAAATGATCAGCAGTATATCCGACTATAATTTGGACGTGAAAATATTTCTAGCATTGGCCTTGGACCCTTAGTTAAATTTGACAAGCACATCAGTCTGGTCGAACTTTTAGTAGTGGAAACTTTTGGCTGGAATCTTTGCTAATTATTCAATACAAGTACAGTGACTCATAACATTTTTCTTTTTAAGAATCAGAATTTTATAAATGAATCAAACGGATAAATCCGAGTTTACAACTGAAATATTAAAAATCTCCAGAAATCTCAACACTATCATAATTAGCTAACATAGATGGGCAAGCTGATTGCCACAGCGCCACACAAAGCCAAATGACACAAACTTAAAACTAGCAGCAAAGCGTACAATGTCTTCTACCAATATTCAATCAGCCGACAAGAGTGAAGCAGGCTTGTTAAATTGATTAACCAAGTTTAATTAAGCAGTCTCCCTCCACAACAATGTCCTGAAAATTATGTTCATATACTAAAAGAAGAGCTTCCTTTACAGCAAGAACTTCTGCAATTTCCACATTAACAATAAAAGGAAAGAACTTTGTCCTCCACGCAAGTGCAGATCCAATGACGTTCCGTGCAACCACCCCAACACTTGCCCCATTCCGGTGAAGACGGATCGAATCATCATAGTTGATTTTTATACAGTCGGCATCAGGAGGTTGCCAAGGAACCGCTGGAATAGGAGGCCTGGTCTTTAGGAATTGTATAATTGACAGACTCCAAAGCATCGTAACACTTCCCCTCATGTACGACTTTATTACGATTATTCCACAGGTTCCAGCACGAAAGAATGAAGAACTGAAAGTCAGCAATGGGCAACCGACTTCGTACCTGTTCAATCCACATATCCACATTCGAATAATCAGTCACAAGTATACGGGAAGAAATTGACGAGACAACCCAATACAAACAGGCGAAGTCACACTGTAGCAAGGAATGCAATATAGACTCATCATTCTTATGACACATCGGGCAAAGAGAATCAACATCTAATCCCCTTCTTTTCAAATTAGAGTACACAGGTAATGCATTTCTCATAGACTGTCAAAGGAAAATTTTAACCCGATTCGCGATAAGAACATCAATTTCATTTCTGCTCCTCCTCGAAGAAGCTTTCGAGTGGAAAAAATTATTACAAAATTATAACATAGCGTACATGCATTTCAACTAATTTACTATAGAATTTAGTAGCTCCTAGCTAGATGTATGTTTACTCCAGAATATACAATGTTAATGGTGGACGTTTGATGATATATAATGTATTAATTCATTAACCAAATCTATTCCGTTTGCCTTTAAAATAATAACAGACCGTTATGATCTAAAGGGAATCGATCAAATTTAATTAATTTAAGATCGTATTCTCTTCAACTTAAAATTACTTCAGTTCAGTTCAGTTGAATTAAATTCAGTTCAGTTCAGTTAAATACAATTATAAAACTCGACTTAGTTATAATTTGTACCTTATTTCAGTTTAGTTCAATTCAACTCAGTTTAATTCAGTTCAGTTCAATTCAGCCCAGTTAAATTCAGTTCAGTTCAATTCATCTCAGTTAAATTCAGTTCATTTCAACTCGGTTATAATTTATACCTTAAGTGTTCTCTTCAACTGAAAATCACTCAAGTTCAATTGAGTTAAGTCAAAATCTATTAAGCTGAAAATTGTAGGGTACTATCTCCTTAACCAAATATATTCAAATACCAACTCCATTAGGCTATATCGATGAGATCACTCGACCTGACTTAACTTCCTTTTCGTATTAATTAGAATTAAATTCTGTTAATTTGAATTATATACCAAATATATTTGCATGCATATTTTAGGTTATGTCTCTTTAAATTAAAATTTATTTAGTTTAGTTTCATTCACTTCAGTTTAGTTTCATTTAATTCTGTTTAATTATATTTTATATCATACTTTAGTTTATTTAGTAAATTACAATTAAATAACATTCCTTTAGTTGAGCGACAGTTTTTTACAGCCAGTTTTTGTATTGTGTGCATGATTGAGCCTTGATATGTCTTTGTATATATAATAAAATATTTGTCAATTTCACTCGACTATTAAAATTTCACAGTAATTGATGATTGATTATTTTTCACTAAATGATAGAATATTCAATGTGGAGTGTGGACCTTACACAAGAGGGCAAGTAGCCGGTGTCATCATGCTTGCAAGTTGCAAGAAACACCATTTATTAATTAATGAATAATGCATCACATTAAATATATAGGTTAAAACTAAATGACAATAAAAAGTATAGTAGTTAATTTGTCCCGAGTGCAAACACGGTCAACCAGATGGAGAAAAAACAGATAAGATCGTAAGTTTATGTGTGGGTTTAAAAAAGGCACCTGAGTGGTCTATGAAGCACGAGCAAAACGTGAAGGTGCAATATCATATGCCAAATAATAATAATAATAATAATTGCTTCTTGTAATGTTTATTTGATTGAGCCAATAGATACTCGTTGTCTAATCCCACGCGTTCCTCTTTTATTAGCAACTTGACTGCCTTTTCTTTTCTTACTACTATTAGTTATTACTCGTACTAGGACGTTGGACCCTAGAAGTTTCTGAACTCCACTTCTCCGGTACACTATGACTATGAATTAACCCGACGGATTCGTATCTAACCTATTTTGAACTTGTAATGAGTAATAATAAGTTAATAACTACCCCGCCCTAAGGCTCAATTATAAATACGTCTGCATCTCTGCATTCTACATTGTGTTGGTGGAGTTGTTCAATGATACCGATTCATTTATTTGATGTGCTACACAATGAATCGATTTGTGGCTAGGCTAACGGATTGAACTGTGCGCATATGTAATGTATTGCTCATATATTATGCAGTACGAACTATAGTACTTCCCTAGACCTTAGTTTCAGTATAAATGTGACATTTTAAGTCTCTAAAAAATGTACCATTTTATTTCAACGTCCATTTTCTTACGCTTTTACGATAATGCATAGTATATTTATTGTATATCTTACAAAAGTTTAAGAAATCAACTTTATTGCTGTCCATGTACACCCACAACACTGGCTTCCAATGTGCCAAGTTAAAATTTCAATGGGATTTGGATAATACTACTCAAAATGTAACGTACAAAAATGTAATGATAGTAGTCCAAGCAATTGAGCAACCATCTAACGTGAACGTTGCTTCTCGGGCTTCTGCTTTGAAAGTCTAAGAAAAGAGACAAACAGCATATTCACCCAATTACGTACAAAAACTGAAATAGGAAATGTGCACATCTATATATGTTTCAACGCTCTCGTAGACATTTTAATACGAATTTTGTTGAAAATAGACGAATAGTCTCAAACCGTAGATTTATGACTTGATCTTCTTCATATGTTTAAACTTTTTCTACAAATTCAAGCAAGACAAATACATGTAGGACTTCTAGAAGGAAAAAGCAAGTAGTTCGTGTGAACTATCACATGAAAGAAAAACCAAAGCATACTTGTGACCTCTTCCTTGACCAGAGGAAGGGAAAACATATGGTATACTTATTGCAACTACTTGTATTTAGTACATATGTTTTTTTCTACTTGCAAATATATATAATTTCAAGTGGATAAAAGAGCTTGATCTTAACGGCCAAAGGCGGCTGCTTGCCAATAGAGATTAAGCAAACGAGGACGACTAATAATACGGCGATTACGCCAACAAATTACAAGGTACTTTGTATATGTAGCTTTTCTCCAACTTTTGGCACTATACATAACATACTTTTAATTTTTTTAAATGCGACAGGAGGAATATATATTAATTAGTATATACATATATATATTGTTTTTGTGTAATATAAATATAATATCTCCCACATTGTTCCTCCATTCAATGATTCAATTTCATATTACTATCTTTATATTATATTATTGATTAGACTTTGTCCATAAGTTCCAACCAGTGCTGTCTTATTCAAAATGTCTGTTTCCATTGTTTTCCGTCCAACTTCAACCACAGAAGAAGCTACTAATATGCACTGCTGCCTATTACTATAGAAGCCTATTGGCAAACGCATCATTCGGATCCAGTGAATTTGGTACAAATTCTTTAGGTCTATAATCTATTTTGGATCAAAATCGACTGTTGTTAAATTTGGGTTGCATTCGTATTATAAAATTTCATGGTAAGGTCACCTTCGTATCTGATCAATTTGGATTTGGATCTTATTTGATTATAATAATTCAAAAATAATGATTTTGAACCGGGCCAACTTCCGTATATATGACATGATTTACAGAGTGGAAATTGAATTATGTTATTATCAGTACTAGCTTGACATTTACACTTTTTGCATAATATTGACAGGCCCGTCCACTCAGGACACTTATTTTTGAGGGGCTCTAATTTTAAATTTAAAATCACACACACACACACACTATATTCGTTCAATGCAATAGCTAGTAAGTAACAAAATCCCTTTTTTCAAGTGGTATAGTTTATATCAAACTTATCAAAGTTCTTGTGTTCGAATTATGATGGTGAATTTTTTTTATTATACTTATACTAATACTTTTATATTTTATTATTAATATCTTTATTTTATAATTAATTGGGGCTCCAATTGAAATTTTTATACATGATCCTTCAAAAATTTTGGGCTGCCCAGTATATTGGTGTTGATGGAGTACTGAGAAATGATGATGCATTAGATGCGGCTTGGTTCTGCTAATGGGCAGTTGGTTATTCATATCTAACTAACTAACTAACATAATATTCTTTGGCGGTTATCTGCGTGGTTGGAGGATTGGAGTATATAAAAATCATTGTAAAGTGAATTACTTGTAATTCATCTATCAGCATCCTTCTTGTTCAACTTCCAACTCAATCAAGTGAGTTTTTTAGTTCAAACATTTTCCCCTCCCAGTGGTTTAACAGATCTCTTCATCTTCTTGTATTTCTGCAAGATATCTTCAGACATAGCTTACAATTCAAGGATTAGTTGATCTTGATCTAAGTCTTGATCAGGAGACAAACCTGTGTTAGACATAAGAGATCCATACAAGCAACGGTAATTTATATTCAAGTAATCAGTAACTTCATGCTCAGCTGAGAAATAGTTCTCTGGCTCAACTGGATCATCGTATCCAAGATACACAACTGGTTCACATAGACTGTTCCTATCACTATCGATATCACAGTGACTCAAACATTTTTTTTCATAATTCTGACTAGTTATAATAGTTGAGAGAGACATAACATGTTGTTCAGAATCCACAAGTTTGTCAGATTCATCGCCTTCATAGTCTGAAGCCACATCTTCATCCAAATTGACCCAGAATGACTTCCCTTTCTTTCTCAGGGTGTTTGCACACTCATTTTGGTAGCGACCCCATTCTTTGCACTCAAAGCATTGAACCTTTTCCAAAAGTTTTGGATCAAGTTTAGCTTGATTGAATGCTTTCTTAGGATTTTGCGTACCAGAGGGAGGAGAAGGAGAAGCCGGCTCATCTAAGAACTTCGTTTGTTAAAACTTTTTGCCAAAGACATCTTCCTCATCATCACTGAAATCCTCAGATCGATCTTTGGATTTGACATGAAGAAAAATGACTTTGTTTTTTGTTGGTACTTCCTTATTGAGAGACATCTCATGGTTTTTGAGATTGTTCATGAGAACATGAAAGTCCATTGTTGCTAAGTTTTGAGTATCTTCCATTATGTACCTCTTGGTAGCAAACCTAGAAGATAGAGATCGAGTAGCCTTGCAAACAAGTTGCTTATTGGAGAGTGTTTCTCCAAGCATTTGGCACTTATTGGAGATGTCTAAGATCCCCTAAAAATAAGATTTGATGGTCTCGGTTTCCTCCATTCTCATAGTCTCAATTTGCATAGAAGCCACCTGGTTTTGCTCTCACGTACACTTGAGTCACCCTCACAACGATTTTGTAGTATGTCCCGAGCATGCTTAGCAGTTGTGCAATTCTGACTGGGCCTGAATATGTGAGGGTCAATATTACCAAATATTGCATTGAGAGCCTTCTCATTATAAGAGGACTCTTTCCACTCATCCTCAGTCCATGAACTTTCGGGTTTGTTAATAACATAACAGTTATGTAGTTATAGTATGGTGCATGTGAGCCGGAGTTTGATCCAAACACACATAATAGTTCATGCGGAAACAACAACAGAGATGGGTGAAGGGGTGTTGTGTATGGCGTGAGTTTGTGAGCGAAGAAATATTGAAATATCGTTTCTTAGTAGCAGGTTGCTAGAAATAGAGAAGAAGAGCTAAACAAATTGCAAAAGTGAAATGACATTTTAACAAGTCGAATGACACTTTAACATGAGAATATCATTTCTTAGTAGGGGGTTGTTAGATAATAGACAAGAAGCGTTAAACAATTTGCGAAAGTAAATAATACTTTTACAAGTGAAATGATAATTTTACAAATGAAGTGACACTTTCATGTTTCACTTTAGAGTTTATAGATTAGTTGTATCGTGGTTAGAACCTGACTTCAAAATAATCATATTGTACCATGTTTGACTTGTAATTTTGATCGCGTTGAATAATACTCACTTTTAATTCATCAATTATTCTTAATTTAATTAACTTTTATATTTTTAACTAATTTTCTAACTTTACCTTTTGATTTATTTTAACAACCATAAACAAATCAATTTATCTTTAAAATAACATTTTCTATTCTAGTTTCGATGTTTCGTCCTATTCTCTTTAATATTGAAATTCTATTTTTCTTTCCCGTAATAATACAAACATTTCATTTTCAATAAAATGTCACTACTTATGTGTTATTTTTTGTTATATTTGCATGTGCGAATTAAACTCTCTTTTAACATGTATTAATTAATAAACATTTCAAATCATACGTCCTAAACTATATTTTATCCTGACTTTACCACTGCTTGCACACATCACTTTCACTTTACACACAATATATAACATTCATAGAAACTTATAATACTACTCCAAATTCAATTTTTTTAAATGCAAATTATATTTTAATTACTATTTACAATAAAAAAATCAATTAAACCCTTATAATTTAAACCATACATATATAATTAATAAGATGGAGCGATCTTACATCCAACAAATAATAAAATATATACCATTTACAAATAAATTAAACATTTTACTATTAAATATTTTATCACACTTTCATATTTTATCATTTGGAGAAAGTATTAGTTGCCCTTTAAGTTGGGAGATATGATTCAATTCCATTAGTACACAAAATTTCCCATTCTCTATTAATGAAGCTTTACAAAGTTCGGAGATATTATTCAATTCCATTAGTACACAAAATTTCACATTCTCTATTAATGAAGCTTTACAAACTCCATTACTGAAGATAATTTGAAGTTCAGGGACTAATCTATATTCTAAAACTTATTGAAGGTGGTACATGTAATTTACCCAATCTAAATGATAGTATAACCAAATCCAGCAGATTAATAAAACTGAAATCACTTGCCCACAAGAGAACTTGAACAATAACTATTTGAGTAATAATATTGCAATTTTGGGAACAGCTAGCTCATCTTGGAGTAAATAATTCCTAAAATAACAAAAATCTGGGTGAAGTTATTACATGAAATCATATGGCGTACAATCATATATAGAAACTGTCTCCAGAAACGGTTGAACTTGGTTATTATGGATTGATTCTTTAATCTATCTGTAATAATGGAAGCCTTAAGAAACAGCAAGAAAATCTGATTCTTCTGCTGAAATGGTTGATTAAATTTTTATGAGTGTTATTCACTTCCACATTTGTCTTAAGAAAGAGAAATCGAAAGCTTTTACTATCTTTGAAATAATGATATATGTTTGAAATCAATTATAAAATCAAATTGAAAAATTGACCATATAAAATGACTGGTTCAACCGGTCTAATGATGGTCTAACCATTATACCATCTTCGGCAATTTTTACTTTTACTAAAATAAGAGTTATGAAAACAGTGTAAATATTATTGAGAGTTAATTAAGCAACACAAATATACCATTGTATAAACAAATTTATACATAAATTTCTCAATATATTTTTTTTACCATGAATAATGCATAAAGCACACTGACATATATATTACATAAGTCGTATTAGAATGTCTGGAATTTATCCGGTACCTTAACCATTTAATATCTGAGGAAATAAATAATGAGATGTCGATAAGGAAAAAATTATTAAATGCTTTTTCAGTTTATCATACAATTGATAATTCAGTTAAATAATTATTTAACTCATATAAAATCGAATGTTAAAATGTTACGTTAAATGGAAGAAAAAATTACTCCGTGGTTCTACATTTGAGTGATTAGAATGAATTCATTTTGAAGACAATGTAAAAGATCCCGGAGAATAATTCTGATTTTGCATGGGAATCCAATAAAAAACAGTCAAAATATGAGGTTTCACCATTCCGTACTGGTCCAGCAGTAAAAAAGTGTCGCTCATGTAACCAGTTTCCGGGAAGTAACTCGGTCATGATCCCGAGTCACGACTCAAAGCTACAGTACTCGTTGTCGCTTATTTTTAACTCTACCAATCCAACAGCATAAAAACCCAAACCCAAATTCAGCTCAAATTCAACCCAAATAAAATCCCATCTTCTTTATCAGCTTCTTCTCCACCTAATCCTCACGCACAAACACACACTAATAATTTCTCCATATCTCAACCTCTACTCACTACTCCAATATGGACTAATCAAATCAAACAAACCAAACCAATACAACAAGTCTCAATTCACAATTTCACAACAATACAAGCAAACTAGTCTCCAATTGAAATGAACATTTGGTCAACAGCCGGCGGCTCAGTCGCCGGACCCTCCGTACCGGAAACTGAAGCCACGATGATGGAAGCTTTCATGTCATCGGATCTATCCTCCTTCTGGCCTAATTCCACCACTACGCCTCTCCCAAATTACAACCAACCACCACCACCACCCACTCCTCCACCTCCTTCCGCCTACCTCAATCAGGAGACGCTCCAGCAGCGCCTCCTCGCCTTAATCGAAGGCGCTCGAGAGAGCTGGACCTACGCCATATTCTGGCAATCCTCCGTCGTCGACATCGGAGGTCCGGCAGTGCTCAGCTGGGGAGATGGATACTACAAAGGCGAGGAGAATAAAGGACAGAGAACAGCAGCTTCATCACCTTCCGAGCAGGAGCACCGGAAGAAAATCCTCCGGGAGCTCAATTCTTGGATTTCCGGCTCGCAATCAGCCACTGAAGAAGCCGTTGATGAGGAGGTTACTGACACGGAGTGGTTTTTTCTTCTTTCCATGACTCAATCGTTTGCAAACGGGTCGGGTTTTCCCGGCCAGGCGCTTTACAATTCGAGCCCTGTTTGGGTAACTGGTGCTGAAAGGCTTGCGGGTTCACACTGTACTCGGGCTCACCAGGCCCAGCAGTTCGGGCTTCAGACGCTGGTTTGCATACCGTCTGCTAGCGGAGTTGTGGAGCTCGGGTCAACGGAAATGATTTTCCAGAATGCCGATCTGATGAATAAGGTTAGGGTGTTGTTTAATTTTAATAGTAGTGGGCCGGAGATTGGGTCTGGATCCGGGTCGGGTTCGTGGACGCAGACGGAGAATGATCCGTCAGCGTTGTGGTTGGTTGATCCTTCTTTGTCTGAGATTAAAGATCCGTTTAACCATACTACTAGTACTACTACTAATACTGCTGCTACTGTTACTACTGCTACTACTACTACGACTACGGTTAGTGATAATATCGTGAATGGAGGTCCGATTCCGATGGGTACGGGTACGGGTACCGGAAAGCAGCAGATGATTTTTGGTGGTGAGAATCCGATTTCGAGTAGCATGACGATTAATCCTAGTGTGCATCAGTCACAGGGGTTTATGTCTAGGGAGTTGAACTTCTCTGAATTTGCGTTCAATGGCAGTAGTAACAGTGGTAGGAATAACGGGACTTGCAAGAGGGAGTCGGGGGAGATACTGAATTTCGGAGAGAGTACGAAGAGGAGCGTGTGTAGTGGGAATGGGAATGTGTTTGGGGTTCGAGAGGAGAATGGTATTGGTAATGGGAGTAAGAAGAAGTCTCCGACTTCGAGGGGGAGTAACGACGAAGGAATGCTTTCGTTTACGTCTGGGGTGATTTTACCCTCTTCGAGTGTTGCAAAGACGGATAACATTGGTGGTGTTGAGTCGGATCATTCAGATCTTGAAGCGTCGGTGGTGAAGGAGGTGGAAAGTATCAGGGTTGTTGATATGGAGAAAAAGCCGAGGAAACGGGGAAGGAAGCCTGCGAATGGTAGAGAAGAGCCGTTGAATCATGTGGAGGCGGAGAGGCAGAGGAGGGAGAAGCTAAACCAAAGGTTTTATGCTTTGAGAGCCGTGGTACCGAATGTGTCGAAGATGGACAAGGCTTCATTACTAGGAGATGCTATTTCATATATTAACGAGTTGAAATCGAAGCTTCAGAATGTTGAGTTGGATAAAGAGGACATGAGGGGTCAAATTGATTCTCTGAGGAAAGAACTGGGAAGTAAAGAGTCCGGTAGTAGGTATTCTGTGAACGGTGCTCCTACACAGGAGCATGAATTGAAAACGTCAAGCCACCCGGGTATCCTAGCAGCTGATATGGATATCGATGTGAAGATGATGGGTTGGGATGTGAACATTCGTGTCCAATGTAGTAAGAAGAATCACCCGGCAGCTAAACTAATGATGGCACTTAGAGAGTTAGACCTAGACCTTCTTCACGCAAGTATGTCGGTGATGAATGACTTGCTCATCCAACAAGCCGTAGTTAAAATGGTAGGGCATTTCTTCACCCAGGATGAGCTCAGGGCAGCTTTGATTTCAAAATTATCCGAAAACCGATAGATATCTATGTCATATAACATATATCGGTTGGAGCTATGTGTCGTCGATTAGTACTGTTAGTTAACGTAGCTGATGCTTAAGCTTAGTTTAGTGGAAGCTGATGCTACTCAGAGTGTCTTCTTGTATGTAGATTTTTTGCCACCAATCACCATGTTTAATGTTTACTCTGTGGCTGTATATACTATCTTTGAACCCATCAAAAACTAATTTGGTTGGTCTCTTATTTATGGAGAAATGATGATAAGACATGTGGGTTCTGTCCTTGAGGTTTTCTGCGTTTCTGAATTCTGTGCTTCTGATGACAAAGATGGACCAATAAGGTAAGTTTCAGAGACTTTATTTTTCTTAAATTTTGGACCAATAAGCAGACACTATAAATATCACTCCATATCTACAAAGTAAAATCACTTGGTGGCTTTTGGCAATAATTTCAGTATTTACCGTTGTGACCAAAATTAGCATCTGTTTGTTAGGTTATGGATTTATAATTTATTTCCCACATTTGGTCTTGCTGACCTCAACTCTCCCAAATCTCCGCAAACTCCAACAAAAATTGAGTTAAAATGATGTTTTGACTTTTGATCTTTGGTTATCTTTTACCTCCATTTTAGCAAGATTCCTAGAAATGGAGGGATTTGAAGGATTTAAGCTAAAAGCCATTAAGAAAAACTAGTACCACATGAGTTTTGGCTAATGATTAGTAGCCCTTTGAAAAGTCAATAATTATCATATCTTGATTACGCATCAAATGTATTGCCACTCGTAATAAACTTGGGTGTAATGTGGAACATCTTCTTAAACTTTTACTGTTGTAATTATCAAAACTTTTATATTGATAATATACAATTAACAAAAAATCACCCCGAAAAATCCAACTCCTAATTAGTGGTAAGTTTTTTTTTTAAACAGTTAAAGTGTGATTTGAGTGGACTAAGTCCGTTTAATGGCGGAACTTCTTGTATAGTCTTATATTATTTATTTATTAAAAATAATCTTAGAAACCTTGTTCATTTACAATATAAAATCTCCAAATTGTAGGGCTAAGTTTCTCATACTACTAGATAGTATCTTATAAGAAACTCCAATTGAAACTATTTCTCTAATCTTTCAGAGATTTTAAGTGATGAAGATTCTAGGGAGTAATAAGGTGGTCGAGTGATATGTAAGTAGGTTACAAGTATGAGGTGATGGGTTTGAGCCCCAGTAATGATGAAATTTTTTTCGAAATGAAGTGCTAATTCTCTGAATGGAGTCTTGTATTTAGTTTGTTAGTTTATTATCATTGTAACCCGAATGGATGATGTAAACATACAATGAATATAGAGTTCTAAAAAAAAAAGTGATGAAGATCCCTTATATTACTTGGAAGTGATGTAATGAGTTGCTTACTCTTGAAGTAAACTAAAAATTGATAAAAAATATTTATTTTGTAATTAATATTGTACCAATAGAGTTGTAAGTAAGTGAGTGATAAAGTAAAAATGTTAATATAATGAATAGAATGATTGATAAAGTATATAATAAAAGTAATTAATAATTAGTTATTAGAATAAAACAAGAAAAATTATAAAGTTTTTAATGCACAGAGGGACTTTCTAGTACCTTTCCTACTACACACGTTCTCATACTTCAATCTTAAGAGGGTAAGCTAAACTTCGGAAAAAAAATTAAAATGTATCACAAAGTGAGACACATTCATTTTATATACTACATAATAATTATATATTTTTTGTATATTTCACGATGTTAGTTGTCCATAAGATAATTCTTTTACTCCGATTTGATGATTCATTACAAACCAACCTACTAAATAGTTTGATACGAGATATGTTACTACATTGCATAAGTGAAAAGGAAATAGTAGCACTTTGAAATATCCTGGCATAAGTGAGCAGGAAAACACAGAATGAAAGAAAGTATGTTTGGTAGATCGGATGTTAAATGTGGTAAAGAGTCTAGAGTTATAAATTAGAAGTAAATAGGAAATAGGCTGAGACATGTTGTACCGATTGTGCAACAGCAAAGCATTACACTAGAGTGAGTAAGCACGTGTTGTGTTACAAGTGTGAAAAAAATGTATGTTTTTTTTAAAATTTTAGTTATGAAATGTCCATATTATTTGTGGCAAATATAAGTCGGGCTTTATTGGGTACAAAGGCGATCATTCATTGATTTTAGTATTATAGTCTGGCACAGAAGGCAGGGTAGGGGACCAATGATATGCCACAATCAGAGAGAAAACAGTGATGTTACGTACGTTCATATTGCAATAAGTGGAAAGGACACCACTAGCGACACTCAGCTGTTTCTTCATCTTCATTTTCTCCACACAACCAATGTCCGTATGACTAATGAACACTATCATATGCCTCATTGATTGAGAGTGCAATCTTGGCTACCTAGCTCAAGAATCTTTACACATTCTGCTAGCTCAAGGTTTTATTTCATGTCCTCCTTAAACCTCAACGTTTTGGGTAAGTGACATTCACACTTTTATCACATTTATCGTGATAATGAACAGTTATAATCTTAATATATAAGTACAAGATTATAGATAAAATTTATAATTTGATGAATTAGGTTCATTCAGGAACCGAGTCCTACTCTTAATATCTTGTCTCGTATTAAACTATCTAATAAGCAGTTAATTAGAAAGAGGTTGAAATAAATTACGAATGAATTATTATAAGACAATAATTTGAGATCATTATAAGCCTGAACTTGAGGGCGACATGAAATTTTAAATGCATGTTTTACCAAATACTAGTAATTCTTATCAATTCCGCCTAAGGAGTCGGGGTGTGGAGTTTGTTTTATCCTTCTTGTTTAGGACAAATAGGGAGGTGAATCGGACCTCCCATAGATTTTGATTTAATCGTATATTATGAGTTTCTTGAGAACCTTGGGTGGTGCCAATGTCATAGTTACTTTATAGATTGTCAACGTATGTTTGACTCGATTATTCTTTAGCATCATAGTAACTGTCAGTCGTATATTTAATCCGAACTGCATAGCTTAATTCACCACAACACGCCAATCATAATCACAAGATACATAATAATCATTTATAAATTGCAATTTTACGATATAATATAACATGAGGAGTTTTAAGTGTTTGCATATAATATATAATAAGTCAGGTCCTTCCTATATCAAACGGGCAAGTACCAATAAAAGAATTTTCTTTTTAAAAAAGTCTGTATAAACGACCAGCTTCATTAAACTGTTCAAAGATAAAAAGGAGACAAGCTTGCAAATACATATTTATTGAAACTTTTAATTTTGAGCGGTTCGGACTTAAAACATGAATAAAATGTCGATCAATAATTGAATGACCTGGTCCTGGACTATTAACGAAATGCAAATTGAGGATTGAGTACATGGAAAATATAGGCCATGTTTGGAGTTAGTTATCTGGATACGTAGATGATGATATAAAATAATTCATAGCGAATTTTAAAACTGGTCAAATGTTACAAATATATATATATATATATATATATATATATATGTCCATAGTTCATACTATAAGTACATAGCACATATGGCTGCGCGTATAGTCCTGCGAATGTGGACTCAATGTAGTGAAATATTAGTGACTGATTGGAAAGTGGTTTAAATTGAAAAATGTTCATTTAAATAGTTTATTTTATATATAAAATAGACTATTTGAATGAACATTTTTCAATTCAAATCGTTTCTAATCAGTTCCTTAATTTTTTAAAAATCAAATTGCGTGTCATATTCGTACATATGAGTAGAGTATGATAAACATTTGGACATGCAAAAAAGACCCGACATTAGCATGTAAGGGCTGGCCACACATAATCTCCAGAATCTAATAATACTGTGGACACTATCTTGTTTTGTCATTAGTATAATAAAAATATAATTTCATTTTTCTTTAAAATATAAGTTCATATTAATTATTAAAGAAAATCGCTATGAAGAATTAACTGGTATTTTAATAATTATTTGTATTAAAAAATAGACAATAATACATATTATAATTAATAATAAATATTCTTTGAAAATAATTTATAGCAATACATATTATAAATTATTTTGATTTTTCCCTTTTGACTATTTTGATCATATCGATTGTTTCAAGAATAAACACAGCTTGGAAGCAAAATTTCCAATATAACTCAATTCGATCGCCAAGAAAAAAGAGAGTCCATTATCTCAAGCATACTTTTCCTAGGATATGGGTGGCACATCAAATCCAAGGCATAATCATAGTGAAAGGGAGTTTAACAAATGTGATTAACTTTAATTTAGATAACATTAATTATTGGAGATAAAAGAATTGGAGTATATGGTTATTAGGTATCGATCATCATGATTTCCATGTGATTATACTTTAACCCTTAATCATATGAGGCGTGATCAGTCGTGACCCACACTTTGGATTGTTGTTAATTTATTTTATGGCCAATTTGATTTTGTTTGTTTTATAAATAGGAACTTAATGTGGTATGTGGTGACAAGTTGAAACCATTAGGATAAGATTAGGATATCTTTTTTCTCCGCCATGAAGTTATTTCTTAAACGGTATATATAAGTGACGATAAAAGTGTTATTAAATTAATAAACATTTATCATCAAACCTATATTTTATTAAAATATAAATGAATTTTAATTAAGTATGCTAGCCAAAAGTGTTATTACTTGTGTCGATATTTGTTTGGTCATCAAGAGGGGGAACGGATTTATATTTATGTAAACATTTTCGAACAAGTAAAAATTAAAGATTCTCTCAAATTTACTGAGTGGTAATTCCATAAAGTATGATGTCTGCAGCAGGGCCCGAAACGCACCAAGTTTGATGATGTTGAGAGAACAATACAGAAAATATTGAATGGGCCTTAATTTCTAGAAGCTAGTATCGAAAATTCGTTAATTAACAATCACCACTAATAACAATTGTGATTTATATATTTACTCATATCTAGGTGACACTTGACGTAATGTACATATTTTCATATACAATAAATGTCATTCTCATATTATCTTATTATAAGTCATTTAACCTAAAATAGACAACAAGAAGATTGTCACCTAATTTACAATGGTAGAGCATGAGTATAGGATCTCTAGTGATATTGAGGAGGAACAAAATGGCTACATTAAAGGTCCTTCATTTATCTCAATCCCTACAATCATATGGAGCTCAAACTTTCACATTAATCACCTCCATTCTCTCACATTCCAGAATTGGCTTGTGTTGTGTTATCTAACACATACATGGTTCCATTTGTACATATATAACACCTATGTAATAAACACCCAAAAAATTATCTTTCACTCTATCATAAAAATTACACTTACATGAAAGTAAAAACGCCCCGAGAGCCCTGCTAATCTTTCCTCCCCCTCCTCTCAATATAATCTTTACATTTTCTCATTCTGAAATCTAATCAAATCCAAATCATGACGTTAAATTGCTTGAAGAGGATCGATTCAGAAGAAGAATTGAGAAGGATGAGGATGAATGAGATGCACCATGATGACGACGACGACGACAACAACCACCACAAGTCCAATTTCAAGTTCTGGACTGGTCGAGTGGAGAGAAACTGGTCCGGTAACTTAACCAACAAGATCAACATCAAACCCGACTACAAAAACATGAGAACCAAATCCAATCTTGGGCCTGCATTCAAGAACCATAAAGAAGCTGCAGCAACACCTTCTCCTCCCACTCATCACCGTGTCACAGGTAGCGGGCCGCCTTCATTTGTGTTGAACCCAGAAAGCCCAAGGCTTATGAGGAGCAGTGGCATGAGAAGAGATTGGAGCTTTGAGGATCTCAGGCGCACAGTCACTAACTAAAAAAACAAAAGAAGTTAAACCTTTAACGTGTCTGGATTAAGGGCTACATTTCTCTATAATCCAAACACAGGAGAAATGAATATCATATGCACGTAGTTTGGTTTGGTTTTATTTTAAAATCGTACAGAGTACCCTTTGCTTGACTCGTAAGAGTTGCAAATGCGGCATGTCATGGGACTGTTTTGTGCATTAACGGACTGCATTTGGATTTAGTAGGGTACATTTCAGTTTTTTCGTGACACTGAGGATGTCAAGTGTCATTTTATTAATTATGTATTGTACTAAAAACTGGGTGTGGCAGGATGTATGTATGAAATAATGATCCATTATTGGGCATCTTGGTTGTGTTTCAATGGCTTTCTTGAAAGCCTCAGATGGGTTAGATTAGATTGTGATACTTTACTTGCCTACCTTTCTTTATTATTTTTTTTCCTTTTTGTGGCTATCTATGTTCTATGGCATGACCTCAAAGGTGTGCAACAACAGCTTGTGTTTGGCCATGTTTTCTGATTTATATGAAACAAACATATGTAATGCAATTGCAAATTAATCTAAAGAAATGTGATCATGCAATAGCCTACACTACAGATCATGAAAGTAGAGCTAAAGCATACCTAGTGTGCGACATGCTCAAACCTAGATGCAGAGACCATAACTATTAACTACATACCTATTTTATTCAGACATAATGTATCAGAGCACACCTATTGGTAAAACACAAGCTCAAAGCGGCCAGATGACATTCAAGGCCAGAACTTGTGCAGCAGGCGTATGTATCATCACATTCGCCCATCAAACTCGCCAAGTATAGTATATTTACATACGCAATTGAGGTGATGCATGAGGAAGAAGGTTAGATGCATGAAGCAATAATATCCCCATATTGATGTCTAGAAAAAAGTCAATTCCATATGTTTCATATCTACTCTAACCACACATAACACTAAATTAAATTAAACTATCAATTGCTACCAATGCCATAGCTTTTCCAATCACTCACTTCTACTTACATTGCATTTGTAACATCCATCTTCAAGACATTATGGGCAGTGCTCAGATACCTTTGCAGCATGAACATAGAATAGATAACATTCAATAGGAGTTTTAGGTTCCAATATCAACATCTGCAACAGAGAAAGGTCTATATTAATCAGATATATAAGTATGGTAAGAATCACAAAAATTTTAAAATAATAATTGCAAGGAAAAGCTGTTTCGTTTGAACTCTAAGAATATCAATATACTATTCCTCTTCTCCACTGGTCATAAGAACGACTTGCAACTGATTCTTGCAAAACGATTCTGGCTCATTTTTTAGCGAAACAAGACAAGTGTTTGAATAGTGAATATCCAATTTCTGTGTGCCAAATATACAAAGCATAAGCAATTTAGTACGACTGTATGACAAATGCTGGAGTTGATACTCAGTGATATGACCTGCTCTTGAGCAATTTACTACAAACATCCAACAAATTTGCCAACCTGTTTTTATTACAGATCTACCCATTTACCATTAGCTACTGCAAACACTCACTTTAATAAATTACTTTTTGGCGGCATATACTAATAAAGATTGTATGATAATTTTGTCCTCAAGTAAATAAGACGTAGAAATGCATGATGTACCTACCTATCAACTTGGCATAATTCATTCTGAAGCTTTCCTGTTTCTTGCTTCTGATTTCCAATGCCTTCGGCCAGAACTCAATCCATGTGTCCCATTATTTTCAAGGGTTGCACCACTAGAATCAACGGAAACTAGATCAGCCTTGGCACCACACTGCCGAGGAGACTGATTTCCACCGGGATTTGTTGTAGCAGAATTATAAGGACCATTACACCTAACTTGTTGCTTTTTGTGCAAGTGCACACTTCTAGCGTCTTTTTTCCAATCACGTTGACAGTGCACTCGCATTGGACAGTCAGGGGAGGATGCATTAACTGGACTTTGAACTGGGATTGGGCTCTCAATTTGCATAGCTGTTGATAGAGATTGAACAGGCGTCTGTTGGTAATGCAGTGGAGCCGGCTGGGAAACAACCAATGACTTCCTCATATCTGCTTCATTACGCTTCCGAGCCCTATACCTGCGTTGCCTCTCCCGATTCTTCATACGGCGGGCCAAATTGTCCTCAGGACCACTCATGTCATCTTTTTCAACAAAATGCACTAGGGAATCATCCATCTT
Source organism: Plantago elongata (assembly GCA_036897095.1). Classification (NCBI taxonomy): domain Eukaryota; kingdom Viridiplantae; phylum Streptophyta; class Magnoliopsida; order Lamiales; family Plantaginaceae; genus Plantago; species Plantago elongata. The sequence continues at coordinate 2,444 of JAYMSP010000977.1, read as the reverse complement.
AAAAGTATCGCTGTTTTGACATTATACATTGCCAATAAGGTAAGTATGTGTACAGTAATATCCCCATTCTTCAAATACAATAAAGAATAACAAGAAAAGATGCACAAATGAGAATTGAGTCGAATCTTGAAAAGCAAAGTATGTGATAGTTTTTCTGCATCATCGAGTTGTCATGTTTGAACACCAAATTAAATTATAACAAAGCAAAACATCGGAATTGCATTTGTATACTGAGTTGCCAAACTACCAGTGACATGATCAGTGGCGGAGGGAAGGGGGTTCCAGTGGGGTCTCCTTTGGACTCATTTTCTTTTGGCTTCTCCTTTGGACTCAGTTTTGTACAGAATATGTATGAAAAAATATTAGAATTTGAATTGATTGTCTTGATTTTCTTATTTTCCGGCAATAAGATGAATGATAGTTACATAATCCTGATCTTATAATTATTTTCAAGGGTATAAAGTATAATTATTTTGTGATGTTGAATTTTGTATCTGGGTAAGTATTCTGGAGATCAACTTAATAGGACTATTGTATCATCACATAACCAAATATTAATGTTTTTAAATAAGACATCAGTGTTATAACATGCACATAAAACGCTTCTCAAATTCCTCACCAATGTAGATCTTTTACAAGATTTTGTGTTTGCATCTAGCAACCGAGGAAGGTAAAAATTGCATATTATTTTGAGATTCAGGTAGCTTTACGATTATAGATTTAAAATAGGTGGATGCCTAGTTCATAGCTAAATTTGTGTATTCTTTTTCATAAGAATTTTTATGGTTTTAAAATTTACCTATAACTTTTCATAAAAAATTATCATATTGTGTTAACTTTTGACCCCACTGAATTTTACTTTGAGATTCGCCACTAGACATGATTATATCTAAACTGCAATTCCAAATATCATATCCACACAATAAATTTCATAACAAACGTGGGCACATCTTTATGTATTCACCTTTAGCCTGGACTATTTCAGGATAATTCACATGTTAAATGATGTGAAAAAAAAAAAAAGAGAGGCAGCTATATAATGAAAAGATATAGAAATTGTTTAGTAAGATCTAGATACTCCTTTTCCTAATTATCATTAACTAGAACCGACCCCAGAAACATTCGAAAAGGGAAAATTCATTGTTGCATAAACATCTACCTACATTTGGTTCTTGGATATGGGCAAATCAAAATGAGTTTATAATTAGCATCCTTTTAATGTGTACATATATCAAATCTTGTACTGGTAAGAATCAAACATAATTTGCCTCAAAGCTTATCCTATTAACTAAAGGAAAGTATACAACGAAGTGTAACCAATAGGTTTAGGTTAGAGTCACCTTTGCCATTTCAAAAAAAGAAAAATAACTAAAGGAAAGTTTGTGTAAGATTATTGAATAACCAATTGTAATTATTCATAGAATGGTGTAGGTATATATACAAAATATAAGAAGCTATGTCTAATTTAATTAGTAATTAGAATAATAAGACTAATCTAGCTAGGACTCTAATATATATAGCTATGTCTAACCTAACTAGGATTACATAGTCTATCACACCCCCGCAGTCGAAGCGAGAGGAAGTTTGACACTGAGACTGTCACGAAAATCATCAAAGAGTATGCGCGGAGGAACTTTCGTTAAGATATTTGCTATTTGATAGCGAGAAGGAACATGGCGAATTCGAACTTCGCCTTTAGCAACTTTTTCACGGACAAAATGAATGTCCATCTCAATATGTTTTGTGCATTGATGTTGCAGGGGTTGCCGGAAAGATATATGGCGGAGACATTGTCGCAGTAGACTAAAGTAGCTTTAGAAATCGGACAACGTAGCTCCAGAAGAAGATTGCGAAGCCAACAAGACTCAGAAACGACGTTGGCAACGCCTCGATACTCAGCCTCAGCACTAGATTTGGAGATCGTTGGTTGCCTCTTAGAAGACCAAGAGATAAAGATTGTCGTCAAAAAACACTATAGCCAGAAGTAGAACGGCGAGTGTCCGGACAACCGCCCCAATCAGCGTCCGTATAAGAGACAAGAGAGCTGACAGTGGTCTTGTAGAGATGGAGACCGAAAGTACTAGTGCCCTGTTGGTACAAAGCTCGAGAGGCTTGCTTCAAACCTAAAGAGACTTCTTCAGTAGGCACACAAATTATCAGGTGTGTTTGATTGAATCTCAATGGTTGATGCATATAAACTGTTTCGTGAAGATTGCCATGAAGAAAAGCATTTTTGACATCCAGTTGATGAATAGACCACGAGCGAGAAAGAGATGCTAAGAACAATCCGGATAATAGCCGATTTGACAACCGGGCTAAAAGTCTTGTCACAATCAATGTCAACCTGTTGAGACCTGCCATCACAGACAAGACGAGCCTTGTGCCGCTCGAAAGAGCCATCAAAATTCTTTTTATGCCGAAAAATCCACATAGAACGAATAAGA
>JAYMSP010000976.1:0-38145 GCA_036897095.1 Plantago elongata | reverse complement strand
CTTCTCTTGCTGAAGCCAGGTCAATGTGACTTTTAGAAATAGGAATGAGACAAGTGTTAGGCTGGTGTTTTAGTGGAACTGAGGAAGAAAATATTCATGTTGTGCAAGCAAACAAAATCGTTTTTTTTTTTGTTGTGCATATATTTTATGTTTGAATTTGAGTAGCAACTGCAAACATATGAAGATGTATGCTACTGGGGAAATAGCTCTAGTCATTACTAATACCTGTTTTCTAATTTTTCTGTGTCTTGGGATCTAAATCTAAAGTAGATTACACTTCAAACTGAATTCTAATGTACATGAAGGATGTAATTGTAATTGTTTTTGATAATGCTGATGCCTCTGTTCATTGATCAAGAATTATCATGATAATGTACTCAAATCTCTGTCTTGCTGCTGCAGGCATACGTGGACCGTGTTCAGAAGACACTTCCCAAAAAAGAGTGATACTGGTTATTTTATACCATTCGACGCCTTGCGTATGAATTGTTCTATTGATTTACTGCATTTGCATGATCTAGCACTTTCTGTTGCACATTCTTGTCAGGATTGTATCTTAGAAAATTTACCAGTAGATTCTAGCATGTGTGGTTTAAACTTGTCACATCCTTTTTTTTTTTTTTTTAGTCGCAACTTATCACATCTTTAAACATTGTGTTTTAACGACTCTTTCCGTGAATTTGGCATGTAGTTCTCTGCATCATTTACCTTTTTCCAAAGTAAAAGGTGAAAGATTCAGGCACGCGCCAAAATATGTGGCAGTGTTTCTATTTTCAATAACTTTTATAAGCTGAACTTCTATAGCAGCCTGAAAATCTGAATACCTATGCCCCATGAGATGTGGAAAAAATGGATGAATTCATGGTGATCAGTAATCATGACATCACACTATGGCTGCATGCTTCGGCCATTGCTGTTTATAAAAAATAAAACAGTTCTATGTTACGTAAAAATGGGGCCTGTGGACGAATTTACCACTATTATTGAGAAAGTGCATGAAGTTAAGTTGTATGGTCCATGTTCTAAACACTGACCTAGTTTAGGTAAATTTTTACCACACTGGGTATGTTGAGTTGTTTGTTCTGCATTCTGATTGTAAAGTTTTGGGAAATTCTATATTTCTATTTAGGTACAGGTGCGGGAAAAATTTGATGCCAGTAAGCATATTAAGAAGGTATTAGCGAGCGAATGGAGAATCTTATTTATGCATACGAAGAGATCAAGGGGCGAGGTTTCTTTCGATGAAAATTTGATGCGTGGTGAAGTGGTGTATGTTCATTTAAGGTCAATTAGAGTATGCATTGGTGGTGTATTGGGAGAATGCCAACAAAGAAGATTTTAGAGGGGAAATGGGGATGTTGATATTGAAGAGAAACAGTGAATGTAAGAAATACAATATGGAATCTATAGTACAATTTCCAGAGGTGGTCTGGCAGGTTTTGTGTTTCTGTATGTTCATTTTCATTTTGATAGAGAAAAACATCATGGACTCCAGATTTGGAAAACCGTCAGCTTTGAAGATGGAACCAAAGACCATGGACAAGCGAAACAAGAACTGTGAGGGGGTCTATCTGCTGTGACTTACTCAGTCACTAACATGTGGATAATTAGCATATAACTAACTACTTAACCCGGAAAATAGAAGATGCAAGTACTTCTATGGATTAGGTATACTCACCGGTAGACTCTGGGCTATAGAATGGTGCAACCGATGGTAGGTTGAAAGCATGCCGGGTCTTCTTCCGATGCACACCCCTATTCATAATGAATAGGGGATTCATACGAAATGTCACACGGTTCCACATTCTTTGCGAGAGGGGTGGTAGCAATTTTCCAGTATATGTGATACATACAAACTTTGTACTCACAAACTCTTTTCTACGATGTCTCTAATATGCTCCTTGCAATAATTACAAGCTAAACATAGTAAACTAAAGTGCAGAACAATGAATAGTCCATGTTGGCCCAACATTGCACTTTAATAAACTAATAAAATGATTCTCTTGGAATTTGAGTGGAAGAATGCAATAGGATTCGGACCTTCTACGACTTAACAACATTTTGACAAATATATATACGAAGTCATGGTCAGTATATATTATTTTATTTTTAAAAGATTTTTCTTTAAACACCTGTTTTTTACAAAACTTGCTCATATGAAATTGGTTAGTAATTTAGCAATGTATACTACGTCACCATTTTACATTTATTAGTGGCTAAAGATGGCATCCACTATCCAGGCTCAGAGTCTCACACCCTTGTATATTCAAATCTGGATAGAAAAAAGTTGGAATTCTTATGAATTTGAACTTGTTGTAGACGTTGGTACAAACAAACAGAAGATGGGTGTTTCTTTTCTTTTACATTCAAAAATTCTAACAACTTTAGAAGACTTTGTTAATTATTGGCCCACCAATGAACACTGGCTACTGTTTGCTCCTTTCATGGTGCTTCTTCCAACGCCTCTCTCTCTCATCATTCACTTCTCCTTCTGTAACAAACCATCAATATGCACTGCTGCTATAAAACAGTAAGTAGAAAACAAATCATAAAAAGCCATTAAAGCTGATGTCTTTGCTTAGCCAATATCAGAACTACTTGAACCAACTTTTCTAATTCATGCCCAAACCATCTATATTCCATACTCCCTAGGCCTTGTCTTCAAATAGCAAAGAACTAACTTAAGTTCTTTGCTGTGGATAAACATATCCCACAATTCACGTGCTTTATCTTAACAAACAAAAGCATACTATACTACTCATCATTACCATTTCCAGCTACAAGGTAAAGTTCACATTTTTCTATTTATATACCACCTACACTTCACTTAACCTCATCAAGTTTGCATTTTTAAGAAAAGGGTAGTTTCTTGATGGGGATTTCTGAGTTGGGTTTCCGGTGGAATTTGGTGGTGGTGTTTGTGGTGATGGGATTAGTGGCTGGAGGTGGGTATGGGTACCCAGAAGAGGATCTGGTGGTGAAGTTGCCTGGACAGCCTGCTGTGAAGTTTAGGCAGTATGCAGGGTATGTAGATGTTGATGTCAAGAATGGGAGGAGTTTGTTTTACTACTTTGTAGAGGCTGAGAGTGAGCCTGACAAGAAACCTCTTACTTTGTGGCTCAATGGAGGTATAAAGATCTCTGCTTTTCACTACTTTCAGTTCAAGTTTTACTTTTTCTGTAATTTCATTTAGATATAGGCAATTGGACTGTTGAGATGTGAATGGAGATGCTGTGGTTCTTTTTAACTTTTGGTTGTTGCTTTGGACTTGTACTAGTGTAGAATTGGAATTTGTACATACATCTCACCATTTTGTCCGGTTTATCTGTCAAGGTTCTTCTAATGTTTTGATAATTGTGCTTGTTAGTATAAGATTACAAGATATGATCTTATAATAATGAATGCCAAGCTGGAAGTTGTCTTGATGGGAGTATTGAATACATTTAAAATTCCTTTTAATTATTGTTAGTGGTTTGTCCTTTTCAGGTTAGGATTAGAAGTTAGAACATTAACCTAGTACTGAGCTATTCTTGAATTTTGAGAAATTGTTGGATTTTCAGTACCACTGTAGTTTATAACTTGCTAGAAGTTGTAACATCTATGTGAAAGAAGATTAGTGATTGAAGATGTATTCATTCTGTGGCAGTGGCAGATTCTGAGATACTTATATTTTCTTCAAATTTGTGCAACCTTGTGATAGACCAATACCCGGACAAATTTCTTTTGAATATAACTTTGGTTATGAACAATTGTTAAAAGAGTGAGAAACAATTTTTTTCCATCTTCTGCATTCAGGCCCAGGTTGCTCTTCGATGGGAGGAGGTGCATTTACCGAACTAGGTCCATTTTTTCCTACCGGTGATGGCCGAGGCCTCAGAATAAACTCTAAATCATGGAACAAAGGTACACACTAAACAGATTTCTAGACAGGTGGACACTGCAGAAAATTTGCAGTATGGGTCCTATTAGAATATAAATTCACCTGATATGACTTCTCAAGCAATTTCGGTTGGTTTTCTTTGTGTAGCATCAAATCTTCTCTTTATTGAATCACCAGCGGGGGTTGGATGGTCATATTCCAACACAAGCTCTGACTACAATGCTGGTGATGCATCTACAGGTAAAGAACTTGTTCAAGAGACTAACATGTCTCCAACTCTATCCACATTTAACTTGACCTCATTTATTACCTTATACTTATATGTTTCCATGTTCATTCTAGTGCGCTGGAATTCCTTAAATTTACTTTTATTATACTTTTCTTTTATGACAGCAAACGATATGCACACTTTTTTTATGGAATGGTATAAGAAGTTCCCTACATACAGAACCCGAGATTTATTCTTGACAGGGGAGAGTTATGCTGGTAAGTAAACTGCCTTTTCCTTTTGTGACCTGTCAAATGAAAGAAAGAATCTATGGATTTTATGCTAAATGATTGACATTGAAACTCTAAGGCAATCGTATTATTAGTCAAATGACAATGAAACTTGGTTTCACGCAGGACATTATATTCCACAGTTGGCTGCTGCTCTCCTGGACCACAACGAACATTCAACAGATTTCAAGTTCAACATAAAAGGAGTTGCTGTAAGATGGCTTTCAGGCTTAGAAGTCTTAATGCTGTACTTTTACTCCTATAAAAACCTCGTAGTCTTTGTACTTATTGCCTATTTAATAATTTTTGTTTGTTTTTCATGGTCAGATTGGTAATCCACTGCTTAGACTTGATCGCGATACCCCAGCAACATATGAGTTCTTTTGGTCGCATGGAATGATTTCTGATGAAATTGGCCTTACCATCATGAATGATTGTGATTTTGATGATTACACCTTTGCCAGTCCGCACAACGTGTCTCAATCCTGTAATGATGCAATCTCTGAAGCAAACCAGATTGTTGGCGAATATATAAACAATTATGATGTTATTCTTGATGTGTGTTATCCATCCATAGTAGAACAGGAGCTACGGCTACGAAAGATTGTACAGTACTAATCCCTTGTTAATCATTAAGTAAAAGAACTGAAGATCAGTGAGTGAGTAATATATATGCACATTTTGCAGGCTACAAAGATTAGTGTTGGAGTAGATGTTTGCATGAGTATGGAAAGACGGTTCTACTTTAACCTTCCTGAGGTTCAGAAAGCTCTTCATGCAAACAGAACAAATCTACCATATAGCTGGTCCATGTGCAGTGGGTAAGTTTACTAAATCCATCAATTGTTTGCTAATTAGCCTTTGCATAAATACAAGCTATAATAAGTGTTGTGTTTGCAAGATTCTGTGTACCTAATGCTACATAGTTTCAGAACTTCACCACAAGCAACACCTTCCGCACGTACTTGTGAAGTTCAGAGAGAAACATATACAAATTCATTTTGCTGTGAAACGACTAATCATTTTCCTTATATTGGCAGCGTTCTGAACTATAACGAGACTGATGGAAACATCAACATTCTTCCCATTCTAAAAAGGATCATTCAGAATAATATTCCAGTATGGATCTTCAGGTATGTCTCATGGCAAAAAACCTCATGTCTTCATTTTCAATAGATATGACAAGATCCCAATGTGTGAATGCCATTTATTCCAGTGGTGATCAAGATTCAGTAGTACCATTGCTTGGTTCAAGGACATTAGTACGCGAATTGGCACATGATCTGAACTTCAAGGTTACAGTCCCATATGGGGCATGGTTTCATAAAGGCCAGGTACTTGTTTGATGCTTCTCTGTAGACCTTGTAACCACGTATCAGAACATTTACATGAACCATCGACTATGGTTGATAAATGCAGGTAGGAGGTTGGGCAACTGAATATGGGAACCTGCTGACTTTTGCGACTGTTAGAGGTGCTGCTCACATGGTGCCATATGCACAGCCTGCAAGGGCTCTTCATCTTTTCAGTGACTTTGTACATGGTCGCAGATTGCCTAACACAACACGTCCTTCAATCGAAGATTGAAGAGCCCAAGTCACACGAGTTTGATTTGATCGTGCAGGCGAGGAAAAATATCCATCTATTATGTTACAACAGCAATTGGGATAGGAGATTGCATGCATTAACAGTGTACACACTCAATTTGAGAAATTTGAAGAATGGAAAATTAAATTAGAAGTGTTAGGCTTTCATGTTTACAGATCATTTTAGTGGTCATGTCACTGGAGAGTGGAGACTACAAGTGTGAAAACCAAAAGAAAAACATGGGAAAATAAAATGGGATCTCAAATAAAATTATAATACCTTGGCACCTTGCCATAAAGAAGTTTGTTTTACTGAATATTTTTTGAAGAGTAATCAATCTTAAGCTTTGTGTTTGCAAAAGCGTTTTTGTCATTTTGAAATAGTACAACTAGTATTTTTTACCCTAATTTTTATATTTCATTTTTACCCTGTAACTTTTATTGAAGAAAATAGGTTATCGTCATAAGCTGATGACCAACTCAGATGCTTTTATTTACATTAATAAAATAAAATAATATCCTTTTTTTCAATTCAACTAATCGGATTAAAATTTGAAATCATTACAATTTTTACTTTTACAATTTAAGCTGTGTTTTTTTATATAATATACCAGATATAATAACTTTTACTTAAAATTAACTATAACAACTTCTAAAAAAATAAAAATTGGCAACGAAGTGCAGTTTAGATAGTAACACACTTTAGCTCCGTTTCGGCCGCATATTCTTTGTGTTTCTTTAAAATAATTATATTTTTTCATTTTGAACATTGTTAAAATCTTTTATTACTATGTAACTTTATTATTCATTTATAACCACACACTTATAAAATTTTATATAATTTTTCACTAAATTAATATCTTATGCACACTATAACTCTGTTAGTTAAAAAAAAATGAGTTTGCCCACTAGATTTTATATGCATATGCATATTCATGTAAAAAACAAAATGAATTGTCATAACTATATTTGACGATTTTAGAAATTAGCAGTTCTCGATTTCAGATTGATCTAAATACTGGGATCGAACTGTTAGAACCACACTTTCATTTTACTCCTTTTATATCATTTGATTATTTAGACATTTAACATTCATACATTTAATGAATGGTGGTATAAAATAGTAAAATTCAATACTTTTATTATCTTTTAGAAGTTATAAAACAACTTTTACAAAAGCAATCTATTATATCGTATAATATCATGTAGAATATTATTCGTTTACATTTTATAATACCGAACTCTATGATCAATGTTGATGATTGTCACAAATAGTAAATGGCGGGGATTGAACATGTGCATGACGGTGATGATTCACTGGTACAAACTTACATGCTTCGGTGGCTGCAATAAAATCATAATTAAAGAGATTAATGAAGCATATCCATTGGGATTGAAATATGTTATAATTATCACAATTTACAAAACCTAATGTGTATACTTACATGGATTCTTATCAGTTCTTTGGGCAAATTCAGTCGGACACCATTTATGATCATGATAGACAAGATTGACTATAAACGAAACCATCCATATAATATTGGAGCTATTATGACAAAGTCCCCCAGGATATACGAGGTAACACTTTTCCAGACTCACATGGCCATGGCCGCATACACATTTCATGTAGTTTACAGCCTTTCTTGGGCTTGTGCTCGCGTTCACCACACACCTGTCAAATGGTAAAGGCTGCATTAATATAAATGAAAATATTTAATCCTAAATTATAATAAAGCTTATAGTTAATCGCATCTTCTGAAAATTAAATACGAAAATGAGTTTTATATATTTTCAAAATTCTTCATTCGATCAAATGAAAATTAATGTAAAATTATGTGCAAGCGTAACTGGACCAGGATGACGTTGTGACGTTCTAGGTGTTCTATATGGTCCAACTGCATATATGGCAATGAAAAATGTGACATTGAGCATAATGAGAACGGCTGCATTGTTCAACTTTGCATCCATTATAATTATACAAGATATTTGGATGAATTTAAACTATATTTTCTTTGATCTCAATATATAATGCACTGAATTTGCAAGTGAACGAAAAGATGTAAATTTAATTTATCATTTTTTCCATTCGTTTGGAAAATTCTAGATAGAGAAGCAAATTTAATTTATCATTTTTTCCATTCGTTTGGAAAATTCTAAATAGAGAAATTAAAATTTAAGTTGAATTTGAATGACCATGAGTTTTCTTAGTAGACTCAGAAGAAAGTATCACCACGTTTAATAGGAAATCTCACGAAATATAAAAGGTATGATTGGTATATGACTTACATTGTTTTTTGTTTTCTCAAGTAATTTAAATCCATTAAAGCCCAAAATTCACACAACTTTAGAGGGGAATACCCGAATTAAACTAAGACAATATTTAAAAAGAAAGAATTGAGGACTTCAAAACCAAGTTAATGCTCTGAACTAATTCTCTTAGTCTAAAACAAACAAATTTGACAGGCGGACCCGTATATTTTTCTTTATAATATTAAAGTTTTGCGAGTAAAAAAGTTCGTTCACATAAATTTTTTGACACACAATTATATTCTTGATTAATAATATTTTTTTATCTTATATAGGTTGTTTAAAAAAATGATATCTTAAAATTATAAAAGTATAGTGGAAAAACTGATTTTTAGATTAATAATTACTTTAAAGTATTTAATTAGTATTATCAATATATCTCAATTCCAATAATGGCATACACTGGCCAATGAGTTCCAAGCTAGGGTTTGTCAAAACAAAATAATACAAGCTTTCTCAAGACAATATCACTTCAGTGGTGTAGAAGACCACCAAAGCACCTGAAGTCTGATTTCTGAACAACAACATAACAAACACTCCATGGGAAGAATTAAGGCATTTAGTCTGATTTAAAGATTAGATAGAGCCGGAAGAAATCGCCAATTTCCTAAATGTTTAATTTAAAATAATTATAGAAGGTGATTTTTTTAAAAGAAAATTGTGAGTATGCAAAATAAGATTAAATAGGATAATGTAATTTAAAGTGATTTGTGTTGTAATATATTATTTTCGTATTTTTCAAAGTATCTATAAATATTACATGTGTAATTTGTGCTCTGGTGATGAGTATCTATATTTATCGGTAAATAGATTACAGTTATTCATCTTGCTAATTAAGAAAAGATATTAACATACGAGTATAATGAATGTTATATCAATTTGTTAATAAAAATAATAATAATAATAATTCCTTCTTGAGCTTGATTATTTTAATATATATCGTAAATAAATTATTCTAGGTTATACATATTTAGTAGACACTTTTATTATTATTATTATTATTATTATTATTATTATTAAATATACTTTTTCAATAAATATTAGAATATGAAAAAAATGTAATCATAAAAAGATAATTATTTATTATGATTTTCACTTTTATTGTTGTATTTCCTTTTTTTAGGTTTTCCTACATTTTCTCTTTCACTATTTTCATTTTTCATTAAAACAAATAGAAGAAATTACGCCTTCATTTTTTTGTTCTTTCCCTTGAAATCCATAAACTATGCAGAGCATAAAACAAACAGAAGAAATTACATTCGCCTTCACTTTCTTTTCCTTTCCCCTGAAATCCTATAAATCATGTGGAGCCTTAAATACCAGTTAGAGTAGAAATCTCAAAATCAATACTTTGCAGATAGCAATGACAGAAGTACCAGTATAGTTCATCTTTAAGAGAATGGCATCTCTAATATGTAGTAGTAGTAGTGACTTCCACCAGTAACCATCACCTTGTCTGATTTTCAAGAACCAGATACTTCCATTACTCGGCTTGTAATTCTGTATCCATTTCTTCAAAAGAGAGACAATGGAATCATTGTCAAGTTCAAATAGAAAATAACCTAGTGCTGCTTTAGTCCAAGAAAGGACCTCCTTGATACCAAATCTTCATTATTCACTGAATTAGTTATAAAGAAAGCTGACAAACTACCATAACCAACACTAAACAGGTGCATCTGAGCATATGAAGTACTTAGCATTAGAACTTGAGGAACATCTCAAGAAAGGTTAGTGAGTAGAGATAGTACTTTAGCTGAGAAAGCTGGGGAACAACTTAAGGGAACCTAGTCTCTAAATGTTTCAAGAGATAGAATTCTATAAAGAGAACTCATCACCTTATCTTAGTGGATTCAAGCCATGCAATAGGCGAATGTATTAGTTGAATAATTATGCAACCTTCAGATACAACTATAAAAAGCTTTGTATCATTTACTTATTGCACTTTACTTAACACGTTATTTATTGCTTGTTGAGTATTATTTTTCACACTTTTTAGATTCCTGACACGTGCATTTATACAAAACTTTATGCTCTCTGTAAAGATATATGAGTAACAGTGTTATTGATAAAAGTTTTAAAATATTATTCACCCGTATTCTAGTATTACTTTGTCGTTATATAGACATCATCATTATAACTAATATAATTTCTTTTTGAGGACCTCATTATAACTAATTAAAAATAACATGACATAAAAATAAAAAAGGTTACAACACTTCGAATTAAAAAAAGAAAAACTCCAACACTTAAAAAAATAGGAATTACAACACTTGCATTTCTCCTACAACTTTATAATTTAGATCGGGATCTTCACCTCTTCAAATTCAAAATGATTTTCATTGTTTAAATATGTTAAATTATTCAACTCATATATATACTTCTCTGATTTGGGTTCAATTTGTCGTGGCCAGATACAATTAACAAAGTAGGAGAAAATTGCATGAAAACGTATAAAATAAATTGCACAAAGTATAATAGATATTAGTTAAATAAAATATACAATATAGTAAATAATAAATTAGGAGATATATTTTGTTATTTCAGCGATATAAAGTTGAAGTAGATACCTATTCAAATAATATAAGAATAGATTGTAGTTAAAGTTAATTTAAAATTAAGAATAATTACAAATTAGAGTCATCTTTAAATCTTTTCTATATTTTAACAATTCTTTTTTATAAATTTATGTCTACATCTTTGAATATATCCTCAAATTAATTACTAAAAATTTAAAATTAACTAATTAGATTATGTTCAGATTTGGTCACGTTAGAATAGAGAATAAAGTAAGATTATGCAAACATCATCAAAATAATCAAACATCATTCAATCAAGTTATCTTTTTTCTAGTTTATTTCGATCTATCTCCAAACATCTTTATTTCAATTTTTCGAGCATTATTCTTTCAAATTTGCAAGCATCTTTATTTCAATTTTCAAATTTTTTATATAAAATTTAAACGTTTATCACCATCTTCAATTATCTTTCTTCAAAATCTAATTGCAAGCATCATCTATCTTATATGACAAGCATTGTTCAATAAGAAACAAGTGTCATATTAGTATTACAAATATCATTCAACATTACATTACAAGCCTCGTACAATTCAAGCATCATATACGAAACAAACATTGTAGAAAATATTATATTAATACTACAAGCATCATCTATCAAGAATCATATTAGTACTGCATACATAATTTAATATTAAATTATAATCATCATATAATACAATCATGCAGAATGAAATAAAAATCACATTAATTAGTAAAAAAACCTGACAATGAAAAATGTAGATGACGATGCTTGTATCAACTAGCAGATGCTTGTTAACTGACATGTGAACGTGTTTTTATAGTAATCTATAAATATGGGATAAATTTTATGAGTGCATTTTATTTCAAATCTACTAAATATAATTAATTTGTAGAATTTTTTTCATTAATTTATACGAATTTATAAGTTTTTTAAATTACCGGTTACACCCCTACAAAGAATGTACTTGTAGAAGGGAAGCAAACAGTTGAGTGCAATGGAGTGCAAACATGGGAGCAAAGAAACAGGATTGTGAATCTCCATACATAACCAACCATTGCTGTGTTTGCGCAATAAATTTCGACCGCATTTCTTCTAAACACATCGTCTATCACTCCACATGGCATTTCAATTTCTTCCCACTCTCACCGGATCCGATTTACACTTCCAAGAGAACTGGATCACTCTCCATTTTCACACCCTTTTTTCCCATATAAGATCAAAGTTCCAATCTTTACCACAAAACAACCACCAATCTTGCTCATTTTCTATACACCGGTATGAACCTTCTTTATGCACTTGTTTTTATAATTCTTGTTGCTGTTACATGTTTGTCGGAATGCCCAACAGAATTTTATTTGTCAGTTCTTGAAAAGTTGTTACCTTTTTTGCTTCTTTTGTTTACTGTGTCTTGTTAAATACCCGAATCAGAATTAGAGTTAATTGAATTTAGGAGTACCCATTTAGGAAGTTAGTGGAAGTTTAGCTTAATAACAAAGTTATTGCTTGCTTATATTCGTTAGTCCTTTTGAAACGAAAAATGTGACTCGAACCCGACCTACCAACTGAGCTGCGCTTGGTTGGTAATACTGGTTGTTTCTCCTTCATGTTGTCATTCAATAAAATAAGAAGTACAAAAAAAACTCCTTGATGATACAATAACAATTCTACAATCTTGTTCTATGCAAGTGTTCTCTGCTCTATTAGTCTGTTTATATATTGATGACTTTGTTCGCCCGGTGGTTGGATATGCAGTAGTAAGTGCAGTTGGATGAAATTTAGTAATTAGTCAGTAAATGATGTTATTCTTGTAGCATTGCGCTTGCATCCTGATTAGTAACTGGTTTTCGGGTTGTTTTGTTGTGCATCTTGAAGTTATGTTAGTTGCTTAACTTGATGATGGTTAGGGAAACCATAGTTCACAAATTGGTTTTATCAGGTTCTGATTCGATTAATGGACAAAGTAGTATTCTTCTGTTCATTTGCTAATCAAAAAGGTTGTTTCCAGGTTCTTGACATGTGTCCGTGCTGAAAGTTTAAGGTGCCAGTTTTCACATTTATAAAGTGACAATATCGTGGACAAGTGCATGTGATTGGATCATCTTCTGTTAAAACAATGGCGGGTTCAATGTTGCTTCTTAATAATGTGCCACTGCAGAGTTCGCAAACATCTAACCGTTCCTTTGGAATTTATGCAAAACATCTACGCGCAGCTTCATGTTCTGAATCACACTTACGTCAAACCATTGGCAAAAAAGTTCACTTCAAAAAGACTCCCGTTGCTGGCTTGTCAGTCTGTTCTTATAGTGCGAAGCCAGTCCCTCTTGTTAACTCAGAAGATGCACCTTTCATCTCCAAGGTATATTTGGCTTCCATGAGCAAAACCAATTGTATGCACTTTTACTTTAAAGCTCTTTTATTTATCGTCAAGTAAGCTAAAAAAAATTAACCTTAGATTACTGAAACAGAATCTGAAGAATGTTAAGGAACCAGTCCTTTTGAGAAAAAGCAAAAGTTTTGAGCAATGGGATTCACTTACTGCCAAGTTTGCCGGATCTGCAAATTTACTGTTTTTGCTATTGCAACTTCCTCAAATCATTCTCAATACTCAGAATCTTATGACAGGAAACAAGTCTGCACTTCTAGCTGTTCCTTGGCTGGTACTGATCTTTTGTGAACCTAATTCCATTTCGAGAATTTTAATAAACAGGCCTTGACATGTTATGTAACTCGATGTTCTGCACAGGGTATGTTTACTGGGTTGCTTGGTAATCTATCTTTGCTATCATACTTCATCAAGAAAGGGGAACGTGAAGCAGTTGGGGTACAGATGTTGGGAGTTGTATCCACGTATGTGGTTATTTCCCAACTGGCCATTGCTGAGGCTATGCCTCTCCCTCATTTTATTGGCACTTCTATAGTGGTTGCTGCTGGTCTCAGTTTAAATTTTATGAAGTACTTTAATATGCTTACTCCCAAACTCTGGAATTTATGGGAGGACTTTATTACCATAGCCGGGATTTCTGCACTTCCACAGGTAGGAAAAGACAATCATGATTTGTAGATTTATGTGGGAATCATATATAGTTATTTATTTTTAAACCATGTTACATGCAGGTAATGTGGTCAACTTTTGTGCCGTATGTCCCTAACACAATCTTGCCTGGGTTGGTTGCCTTTGGTGCTGCTGTGGTCTCTGTTTTTATGGTGAGCATTATATATCAAAATGCCTTTTGGTTGCTAAAACCAAGCATATATAAATATACATGGTTGACTGTGAAAGAAAATTCAATAATTCATACCACATTGAGTAGAAGATATGACATTCTTTGTTCTGAATTACATATATGAAAAGCAAACCAATGTCAGTAGATTAACGGTAATGATTCAGTTTAGAATAAGAAGTACTTCATTTGATTTTTTTGGTACGAAGAGTAAGGAATAAGTTAAAAGTAGTGAGAATAGAGTGGATTTGAAGTATGTGCGCCAAATGCTTGAGTGCAAATGGGTTTACAAATTGCAAATAATGTTAATGGGGATATTTCGTAGTGTTGTAGTGGGACATATATAGATAGAATATGACACCTTTGTCATGGGAGGAAGCTTGAAAGATAATGAGGGTCTCGTGTAATAGTTTCAACAAGATCAATTTCTTAAACATTTGTTCTATATCATTTATGCATCGACTCATCTCTCGTGTTTGCGTTTCTCTTGTCTTTAATGAGTTCATCAGTGGTGCTGCATGTCCCTGTATATCTGCTGTACCCCTAAATCTTGAGATATGTTTTAGCTCGGGAGATATATACACTGAAAATATCTTGGCTTACATTGCTTGGCAACTTACAAAATATCTACTTGTAGAAGCTAACTCGTGGAGAAGCACATGGGAGTGTTACCATATCAAATATTCGATATGCAATTTTTCTTAAAAGAATGTTTGTTCAAACTAGGTACTAAAGAGGTCATATCAGAACTGCTTTTCCGGGTATAGTTACCTTTTGATCTAATGAGGCCCCAAATTCACCTTTGTAAATAAGGGAACCATGTCAAAGTGGCACCTGCAAAAGGGCCCTAATTTTCTCAACTCAAGCATTAGAACTAAGCAAGTGAGGAGTGCTGAATGGTGATCGAGTACTAGAATGATGAAATTTATTGAGATTATAGTGTTCCAACTACACGGAAGATCAATGCATGTTTACCAAATACAAACTATAAATAATTATTTCTTTTCTTTTGTCAAAATAAGTACTTTCAAACTAATTAGTGTTATAAGATGTGGTTGATTTACATTCACTTGGTTCGGATTGATGAGTGAATATCTTATTCTAAAATCCTTCTAACTTTATAGCTGCTTTATTTCAGGCTCGTACTGGAAAGCTTTCTGAGAAAGGTGTCAAAACTCTTCGATCCGTATCCGCATGGACTGCCTCTCTTCTTTTCATGTGGATGCCTGTTGCCCAAATGGTTATTTTTCTCCTTCACAAATATGCGAAATAATTGAGTTAAACCATGCATATAACAACGACGTACTCTTTCTTTTGCAGTGGACAAATTTTCTGAATCCTGACAACATCAAAGGCCTATCAGCTGTTACCATGTTACTAGCCATGATCGGCAATGGGCTTATGATTCCACGGGCACTCTTTACACGGGATCTAATGTGGTAAGTTTGTTCATCCCTCTTATATCCATCAAATACTTGAACTTAAACGAATTATGGAACATTAAACATAGACTGCATCCTGGACATGTAATTTGAAAGCAGAATGCAATATGTTCATGCTATACTCAAGTCATTGGTCTGTATCTTGCAAGTCCAAAAGGAGATTATTTGGATCAAGCAGACATTGTATTACTGTCATATTGATATAATTTTATCCACAGGTTCACTGGGGCTGCTTGGGCGTGTGTTTTCTACGGATGGGGAAACCTTACATGCATGTACTGGTAGGAGCTTTTTAACATTTACTAATAACCAACCTAAAAATTTAAGGCATTCCATGGTTAACTTTTAGCTTGTGGTTTCAGCTTTAAGAGTATCAGCAGTGGGTTTTTCCTGGCTTCAACAATCGGCTTCCTTGCTTGTATAGGTGTGCCCAGTAATTCATTTTCTTTATATATTGCTTTCATTTGATTCAGCAGAAAATTAGTTACATAGGGATTAAGGTAGAAGAATGGCTTCTCAATTTGATTCCTACCATTCACAATTTTCAGGAACAACTTTTTGGAGAGATTCAAAAGCTTACGGGCACAATTCACCCATCACTTCCTTTAAGGAGCTAGTTTTCGGAGTTCCTAAGAAGCCACATTACATCTGAGGCGATGCATCATAAAGTGGCAGCGAACAGGTGCGCAGATTCACTAATGATGCACTAGGTTTATATTAATGCTGAAGAATCATCATCTTCCTATACAGTTCATAACAGGAGAATACGATAACCTTTACGTTCCCTTACATTAATAGATACAGTGAGAGCTCAAATAATTTAGGTTTTTGTTATGTTAACTACTTATGTACACAATAACACCCTTCAAATAATGTTTATGGGGGGTTCATAATGAAGTTGCATAGGTCAGGTTTTAACGGTTTTCTTGCTAAATCGAGTGTGTACTTAGGGTCGGCCAGCCATGTGGCTCGGACTTGTAAGTTGCAACTCTCTGTACTCCGAATTGTGATGAAAACATGCAGTAAATTTTAGCAGAAACCTCTTCATTTTCTTCTAATTGTATAATATCATTACCTTTCTTCTTGTTATGTACTGTGTGTTCTTCAGTATGTTTTTCTCCCTTTTAGTCTTTTTGGTGGGTTTTACTTAAATTGGTTTGGTATTTATTTGAGGTTGGGTATTCTCCCCCTGATGCACACCCTATTTACAAAGAATGTGAGACCCGTGTTTCATTATATGTGAATTCTACATTTATTGTGAGTAAGGTGTGCGTCGGGAGACCCGGGAGACCCGGAAAACAGAGCACACACTATACAGCTACGTACGGTGATCTGTGGTATGCCTTAATTGAATTAGTTGGAAATGGTTAGGAAAATGGAGGATTAATTAGC
This sequence comes from Plantago elongata, assembly GCA_036897095.1. Lineage (NCBI taxonomy): Eukaryota > Viridiplantae > Streptophyta > Magnoliopsida > Lamiales > Plantaginaceae > Plantago > Plantago elongata. The sequence continues at coordinate 21,281 of JAYMSP010000976.1, read as the reverse complement.
ATAAAGAATTCAGCAAATCCATAAAACTAACAGAGTCCACAGAATTGGATTTGACTATCTTTCTTCTCCCCAAAACCAGAGCACACCCCTAGTTTTTACTATCTCCCACCAGTCCCACCAAAACACCAACTATAGCCACCTCTCCTCTTGCCATTTGGTCGCTATCTCAAATCTCGACATGACAATTTTACTCACTCTATATTTCCTGACATACTCTGTCCGTTTTAGCAAAAGATTAGACCATTTATAAATAATTTATTTATAGATGTACACCGGACCGGAAGAGAGTCCTAAATAAAATTATTCAACTTCACAATTAATATATACTATATTAGTATATAATTTATAAAAACTTAAAAATTTACAATTTACACACAACGATGCACAATTAGTATATAATATTGCAGAACTCTCGACCTTCATAAAAACTCGAACTTTTTACAAAATTTTATATTAATTAAAACATCCATGTTTCTAAAATTGAAGTTTTTTCATATTACAATAATTATTATGTCGTTAATAACATCGATATTTTAATTAATATATGAATGGTTAGTTTTATTAGTAATATACATCGTTTCAGGATAGAGATCGTATCTAATCGTATCTAATGAGATTTGGTGATGTTCATTTAAGCAAATTTAAGCTTAAAATGAGATGTACAAAATAACAAATATATAGTGATCGTGCACAAACTTATCAGATCGACGGACTTATAAGCTAACAATCAATCATTCACGTAACAACACACTGATAATGTAGTACTCCCTCCGGCCCAATAAATTTTATACATTTGACATTTTTAGCCGTCCCATCAAATTTCATACATTACTTACAAAAAAAAGTTATCCCACCACTAACAAATACTTCTTCCGTCCCGTCCTAAGCTTCCCACTTTGTCATTTAATTGTCCCGGTTAAAGCTTCTTATTTTCATTTGTATCTATTTAGCCCCACTTTAATATTAGAATATTCATACAATAGCTTAAAATTACATCTCAGCCACTCAATTATAAATAAAAGTATTTTTGTCTTATTATTTTATAAAAAAGTATTCTTGTCTTATTTTTTGAATCCAAAAAGTGTTTAGTAAGCTCATAGCGGGACGAAGAAAGTAATAAACAATATCAATTTTATACAAAAATTACACATTAAAAGTATATTTTCTCCACCTCTTCATTTTTTATTCTTATTTTAACTTTTGCATAAAATTATTTGTCAAAATGAAGTTTTATGGAATGTGGGAGTACTAAATATACAATTACCCAAATATTTTACCTTAAGTACGCCCATAGTAATCTAAACAGTGTGATTAGAGTATCTAATTAAGTACAAAGTGACACCTAAAAGCTCCTATAAATAAATACTCTGACTCTTGAGTCTTCACTCTTCACTACTACAACTGGAAAAATACAAACAAGTCCACATGCAAACATTAGCACTCTCCACACAACTTACATGCCTCACACATGGCGGCGCCACCAAACCTCGCCGCCTTCCTCCCCCTTCCGCCGTGGCAGCCCCGCCACGTCCTCACCAAGCCATCACCCACTCAATGCCACCCGAAAAAATGGAAATTTTCAAGTCACTAGAGCCTTGGGCCTCCAAGTGGATCCTACCACTTTTGAAGCCCGTGGACATGTGCTGGCAGCCCAATGAGTTCCTTCCGGACCCGGCCCGGAGGGATAATGACTTCGTCGATGAGGTTCGGGCCCTTAGGGAGCGGGCCTCCGGGCTTCCGGATGAGTATTTTGTGGTGTTGGTGGGTGATATGATCACGGAGGACGCATTGCCGACGTATCAGACTATGATTAACACTTTGGATGGCGTTCGGGATGAAACGGGTGCGAGCATGAGCCCGTGGGCTTCGTGGACTCGGGCCTGGACTGCTGAGGAGAACAGGCATGGGGATTTGCTTAGGACTTATTTGTACCTTTCGGGCCGGGTTGATATGGTTATGGTTGAGAGAACTGTTCAGTACTTGATTGGGTCTGGAATGGTACGTTTCTCTCCGTTTCTTTTTCTCATTCTCTATATGGTAATAACAAATAATGAATAAAAAGAGATAGAGGATTGGTAACGTTTATGATCAGTTCTCATTTTCATTTTTGATTGGTGACAAAAATTCACAGGATCCAGGTACTGAAAACAACCCATACCTAGGCTATGTCTACACATCATTTCAAGAACGTGCCACATTCATATCCCACGGCAACACGGCCAGGCTAGCCAAATATAACGGAGATCCCGTCCTGGCCCGCATATGCGGAACCATAGCAGCCGACGAGAAGCGCCATGAGAATGCATATGCAAAAATTGTCGAAAAACTCCTAGAAGTCGACCCGAACGGTGCCATGGTAGCCATAGGGGACATGATGCGAAAGAAAATCACAATGCCAGCTCACCTAATGTACGATGGTCAGGACGCACATTTGTTTGAGCATTTCTCAGCCGTGGCTCAGCGGCTTGGGGTGTATACTGCCCAAGATTACGCGGATATCTTGGAGTTCTTGATCGGGCGGTGGGGGTTGGAGAAGGTGGAAGGGCTGAAGGGTGATGGGAGGTATGCACAAGAGTTTGTGTGTAGTTTGCCGGTTAGGATTAGGAAGTTGCAAGAGCGAGCCGATGTGCGGGCAAAGAAGATGGAGCCACAAGGAGTTAAGTTTAGCTGGATTTTTAACAAGGAAGTGACTGCTTAGTTCAATTGGACCAAATTCGTGAACATTAAGTTGTGCAGTGTAATATTTCCCCTTGTGTACTTGATGTATGGATTTAGCAGCTATATCAGTTTTATTGAATCATTAAGATGATGAAGATAGACTCATCAAGCTGACGATTGTTAAGCTATTTGAGTTCTTACGGAAGAAGGTTTGAAGTTGGAACACGCTCAATTAACACTGAAAACATACATAGCGGGTTTATAAAATACATAATCTCTGAAAAACAGCAAACATCAACAATTTACGGTTAAATATACATAATTCACGTACAAATCTGAACAAAAAAGAATTTCAAAAGATGAAACATAAAATCTATATTAAAACATCATCTATTCACCCTTAAACATCTACAATTGTAGTATAAAGTCTCAGAAATACAAGAGATTGATGGAAGAAGAAACATAGTGCAAGAATGCAGAACAAGCAGAGCATATGACTGAATGGTGAATAGCCTAATCCAATTTGGAATTCTGTAGTTTTAGCTGGGAGTCATGTTTGTAAATAAACCTTTCTATAACTGATCAATGTTGTATATACATTAGTTGAGAAAATGTAAATGTTAGTTTACTAGATTATGCATTACAAATCATTTAGTATAAACAGGATAGATATTTTCTGTTCTAGTTAGAATGAATAATTCACAGAAACTGTAATTGTAAATTCTCTGAAATCAATATACAAGCAGTTTATTTACATTCTTCTACAATCTCTCAACTGCAATTCATTGATCATCGTCTCCACTGATCTTCAGACTCTTCTCGACAGCATCTGCTCAATTCATCAATGTAAGCGTTCCTCTGTTTATCTGTTTTTTCAAATGCTTCCGCACAACTCATTTTTCTGATATAAAGATATACTATACATACATACATCGAATTTTATACAAGAAATACATGAAACCACAAATATCAGTAATTAATGGTTATATGCGCAATTTACATTAAAAAAATGAAATAATGATATTTCACCATATGAAACATAAATCATAATCAATTTACTGTTAAACATAATCATTTTTAATATAAATATATATAAACATAATCAATAATCATTAGTAATTAAAGATGTGGAATATAATGTGCTTATAACAAAACATCCTCTATTTAAACATAAATATATACAATTTGCTCACAAACACAAGCAATCTAAAATCAATGGAAATAAAAATGTAACCACAACATCATCTATTTACAATTAAACATACAATGTTTATATAGAAACCTAAACAAATTAAAAAACTACAATGATGATTTACATAATCGCATGAAAATCAAGGATTAAACAAACTGAAACTACACAAACATAAACAATTACCATCCAAACATATGCAATTAAAGTTCAAATATAAATAACAATTTCACTCGAAATCTACTATTACGAGAAATTATTAGAAATTACCAAATCTAAATGAAAATAACTGAAGAATCGAGAGAAGAAATCAGGAAATCGAGAAAACGACAAGGTAATGACTTATATATGTCGTGTCATCGGAGATCCGCACCGAAGAAGACAACCAAAAGCTCCGATTCCAGCCAAACGTTTCAAAAGTCGACCAGTAAAAAAATGAAACCGATAAAAGATAGATCGGATCATGAGCTACTCAAATATGCAATCGAATTTAAGATTGATAGTCGACGCCGGAGATATCACCGGAGAAGACAACCGGATTCCGGCCAACCGTTTCAAAAGTTGGCCAAATGAAAAAACGAAAACGGTAAAAAAATAGATCACGCCATGAACTATTCAAATATGCAATCAAATTTAAAATTGTTGACCAAATGACGAAAATATCGCCGAAAAGATGATCGAAAAAAGAGAGTGAATGGAGAGAGAAGAAAGAAGGAAAGAGAAAAAGAAAAGATATTTATATCAGTGTATGATTCGTTTTTAAATTCATAATTATATATAATTATATTATTCTCATTAACTCTCATAAACACTAGGATTCTCGTATAGTAAAGAAATATCATCTTTTATTCCGAATAGACTGGTTTCATATCGAAATAATGCTGGTAGACAAGAGAGATGAGAATTGAGAAGTAATGAAGTAACATTTCCAAATTTCAGAACCAAGTGTTATGAAGAGGTACCATTCATTATTCAAGAGTGTCTAGAGACTCTTTGACAAACAAAGAAGGCTGTCAAACTCAAACTCAAATATTCCACAAACCTCGTCAAACTTTATTTAGTGATATACTATATGCTCTATTTCTTGCTCCAAGTACATAGACACGATATCTACTTCATTAGTTCTCCATGCTGATAATGCAACGGAGGCTCTCCCCACGCAACATGTACTCAAACGCCTTGTTGATCTCCGAAAAGGGAACCCGGTGTGTGATGAACTTGTCCAACTCCATCTCCTAATTATCAGAACAAGAATGGAGGGGAGGAAACACAATCGACGATGAGAAATAATGCAACTACTTTAATAAAATTGTGTGCTGTATGCAGAGGAAAAATGCTTAATGACTATTATGTGCAAATGATGCCTAACCTTGTTCATGTATTGCTCGACAACACCAGGTATGTCACTGCGAGGCTTATAGTTACCGAAAAAGGTTCCCTTGAGAGTTCTCTCATTCAGCAACTTAATAGGATGCGTTTTAAATGCATCATCCTTGTTGGGCACTCCAACAAGAACAGCAACACCCCAACCCTATGGTGAAGGAAATGAACACATTAACATCTGGCTTGTAAAGTTGGCAAATAAAAGAAACCAAAAAGATTATTACATCATGGACGCATTCAAATGCCGATATCATTGCAACCACATTCCCAGTGCACTCGACGCTGCGATCCACTCCTCCATCAGTCATATCAACTATAACCTGAGAATTAAGCATTTAAAATGATGAATTTTGTATTTCCTCTTGTTTATAAAGTAAGTTAATCAGGACATTAGGGATCATATGAACCGAACGTACAGATATGGATGAGACACATACTAAATATTAGTAATAACATTATGAAAGCAGATGACTAGTTATGGCGATATCAAAACAATTGCACAGGAGTACAGGACTAACCTCTTGAACGGGCTTGTTATAATCCTTCGGGTTGATACATTCAGTTACACCAAATTTCTTGGCTGTTGAAAATAAAACAAATCAATAGCTATTTCAATATGCACTTTCCAGAGTTGGAACGAGAAATTCCTAGAATAATTTTTCAGCCCCACCTTGCTCAAAACGAGCTGGGTTCAAATCGATACCAATAATCCTCGAAGCACCAGAAACCCGAGCTCCTTCAGCAGCCTGCAAAGTCAGGTTGTAAAATTCATACATAAATATCTGATGTGGCAGTGGTCAGATAACACAATCTCAAGGCATGCCTTGGTGAAAAATTAATAATGCATATACTTACAGCAAGACCAACTGCTCCCAAACCAAAAATGGCCACAGTTGAACCTTGAGTTGGTTTGGCAACATTCACGGTTGCACCAAAACCTTTGAAGAAAACAAAATCTCAAATGAGCGAAAGAAAACTTTACTTTCAGTACATGGATAGTAGATACTACACCACCTCTCAGCAGAAGATGGTTGACGTATACATGTGCTATAATAACATACGTACTAAACACATAATATGACCCCGAGATTTGCAAGCAATGTTTCACTGAGCCTAGAAGTGATGTACACTAAAGAGTTCAACTCCACTTCAGTAAAGCACACAATAAACATTTTCAAAACAGAACTGATAGAATCGAGTCCAACCTGTTGAAAACCCACAACTAAGAACACAAACTTTGTCGAGTGGAGCCTCTGGGTTGATCTTTGCAATGCAGCCAACATGCACGACCGTGTACTCACTGAACGTGGAGGTTCCCAGAAAGTGATGTATCGGCTTCCCGTCCTTGGAGAATCTAGACTTGCCATCCGCAATCATTGCCCCTCTGTCCGTGTTTATTCTCAGAAGGTCACACATGTTGCTTTCTTTTGATTTACAGTGACGGCACTCCTTGCACTCGCCGGTGAAGACAGGAAGAACATGATCGCCTGGTTGAAGATCCATCACACCTTCACCAACACTCTCCACAATCCTGTGTCAATAGAAAAAATCTACATTAGCAAGAGCTATATCCTTCTGTGTGTGTAATATAATAATCTATTCCATAAATTTCTGGTAGAGATGCTTGCCCTCCAGCTTCATGACCGAAAATTCGAGGAAAAAGAGGTGTTTGCCCCTGCAATCAGAGTATTACATCAGTAAAACAGAAACTCAATAACATAAACAAAAGAACAGGTATTATGGAAATCCTTAAAGCTATATAATATATGAACAGAGGACTTGAACTGCAGATTATGTCCCAACTGCATTCACTTTTAGATACATATACACAAGTAAATACTTAGAAATTCATTTATACATGATAATTTTATTCAACACCTATAATTTTTTACGGAATTGGAAATGTATATACCTTAGCTTCCCAGAAGTAAACATCAGTGTGGCAAAGGGAGGTGAAGAGAATCTTCATACGCACTTCCATCTTCTGCGGTGGTGCCACTTCCACTTCCTCGATCACTAGCGGCTTCCCTGCTTCCCATGCCACAGCAGCTACAACAACAAAAACAACCGTTCCATACAAAAATCAATACTTGTATATTCTTGATAATATCAAATTAACTAGTAAATTCATCATTTCATGTACAAGAACTGCAAAACAGGGCTACCTAATACTTCAATAGCATGGCTAATTGGTAATTACGCACTCATATTCAACCCAGATTTGTAGACAAATTCCTCAGGGTTCTTCAGTTCTATGGCAATCAAATGTTACTTGAGACACTCGCAGAGTGCCTGGTTACACATTTGAATTGCGTTTTCTCAACGTTGCATTTTCACAAAAATGCAATGTTGAGAAAACGCAATTCAAATGTGTAACCAGGCACTCTGCTGGTAACCACAAATCGGTAACTTTCCATACTCCAGTATATAGAGGGGACTACTATATTATTTATCACACTTTAGTATTACTATATGTCTATATCATTTGGCTCACATCCAGAGATCTTACTTCAAATCTCAATCTACTCCTCCATATCAAATTTTCACTCAAATGTCATTTTCAAATAGTTTGAAACTGACCACGAGTCTTGGGAGTATTGGATGAGCGCGAGTAAGGCTCTGTTCTCTTCGACTATGTGTATATATATATATATATATATATATATATAGTATGTCATATTTTATTCATTCACCCCATCTCATACTTCCTCGTTATCTTTTCTATTTTATTAATTCAAACTTACACTTGGTTAAATTTATTTTTATATTTCACTCTTAAAACTTGTACCCCCGCCCACAAAAAGTTGATCCTTGGACAGATGGAGTATACATGTTTAGCACTCACACGTTTCATAGCAAAACGAACAAAGAGGAAAAAAGACAAAGGGTTTGTTTACCAAAACTAGTCTCAGCTGAAAAACTAGCTGGAAGCTGAAAATCTGCTTGTAGTAGCTGATCAAAAGTAGCTGATCGGTCAGGTAGTTTTTTTATGATCTTTTTATAAAAAAAAAGCTCATAGAACCGAAAAGAACATGACCAAAAGAGAGATACTAGAATTATAACTTGGTACCAAATAATTCTGTTTGTGTGGCTAAATGAAATGAGAAGGACATGGATTAAACAGCAATGATCAGTAGTACTAGTACTGATTCATCAATCAGTCCTGTTTCCATAATAAGATACTAATTACTACAGAAAAATAATGACAAAAAACGATATGATGAGGAAGTTCCCAAATAGTCAATATAGGCAGAAAGCAATAAAAAATAATCTTGAATGATAATGAGTAAAATGAATCCATCTGTGTGACTAATTAAATTGATACTACTAGACTAGTTGGACAGTATAAAGGATGAAAGAAAAGACCTTTGCAGCGAATAACTTGACCAGAAGTGCTTGCCATTTTCTTGATTGTTTATCTCCTTGCTCGATTCAATTTAGATATCACAAGTTCACAAACAGAGTCTACTGAACTGATTACTGAACCCCTATATGTGTGTGTGTGTGTGTGTAGAGGTACAAAAATAAGGGTGTACGTGTAGTTTACACCGCTTAAACATCGATCTGCAATTTTCAATATCTTGCGTAATCAAACATGGAGAGGCATTATTGCCTTTTCTGCATTTACTTTGGTATTAGTGGCAATTTCTAGTACGACTACGTGTCGCTTGCACTTCGCCTAGTGGCGTCAGTTTGCATATTAAAGGGCTAATTTCGTCAAACAAATAAGTAAATTTGTTTTTAGTGAGAGCATAATCAGTAGCACCGGTTTTTTATACTACTCGAACGGCCATTTCCTCACTTAAATCGAACATTTTGTACACAAAAAATTTAATTTTAATTGAAAAAGATCACTCAAATTCTATATCAATCAGTCCCTAGTCGGGTTGCAAGCCAGCCGAGTCAAGCTCAAACTATTGTTGATTGAATTCTACAACTTGAGTTTGAGATTGAGCTCGAATGAATTTTCTTCGACTAAAGTTCGATCCAATTAATATCCAACAACCACCTTCAATTCAAGTTTCCGGTACATTTGGTCAAGATCATAGATTAAAAGTAGATACTCGTATTTGTAAATTAGGAAAACATGTGCCCGTAGATTAGGAGAACATGTCCTTGGTCAGTGAGTAAATCCTAGCAATCGACTCTGCTATTTATATTAGAAACTCTAGTTCTATTATTCAATTATGATATATGAAATCATTTTTAAGTAGAAAGTAATGGTATTGTGGAAAGGTGTGCTTACTTTGCTAGAATTTTCGCTTCTTGTAAGTGTTGTTCTCTCTACTTCTAATTAGTGTCAAAATAACACCAATTACAACCAACGTTCCAGCACATTTCAATTTCAATTTCAAATCAAATGTATTACTTGTATTTAATTAATTAAAAATAGTTACATTAATTCACGAGCAACTTGTGAAGACAAAGTAATATATATTTATAATTAATATACAGTACAATATTAATTTATAATTAATTTAAAAAAAAGTACAAATTGGTGATACTTTTAAAAACTTCATATACTTTAATCATACATACAAAACTTTCTATAATTTAATTAAAAACTTCTTACAAATTAGTCACATTATTAATTTTAGTAAAACATTATCTTTTTTTAAATAACTACTTCCTTAATTACATATCTAATGCAATAACTTTCTACATTAATAATTTGAATACTTTTTCTCCCTACTTGGGAGCACCTCTCTCTCGGCTGGAGATTGAGTTTTTCTCTTCTTCTTGTGGATATCGATCACCTGTCACCGCCCATACCCAGTGAGCTACCGTCATATTTTCAAGCGAACAGTGAGCCCAATAAATGTTTTCGAGTGTTTTCCTGGATTGGTCTATGGCATGGTCGTACGCTTATTTTGTTTAAGTGAATTAGCTTGCCTTACTTTGCCTGTCTCTTTTTTTCAACTTTTGTTCTTCTATTTCCATGCGTTACTTTTTTACCTTTTCTTTCCTGTCATTTTTTCCTTAACTTTGGTGCTTGGGAGCAGGTGTGTTTTTTTGGTTGTGTTCGCAGGACGTCTGCTTGGTCTTCTCGTCACCATCTCTCATAGTTCTGTCATCGTTTTGATTGATCAACTCTTCTAGGTGGATAGTGGATCGAATTTTGGAGGGGATGCAATCAAAGCTGACTCTTATGGAGCGTCAGAAAGTTCATGTACCATCAGAAGTTTGGAAAACTTCGGCTCGTAAGACGATAAACCTGGAAGCTTTTGAGCGAACAATGTTGAATGGGTGGGGGGTTCCGCGGGCAGTCATGATGCAAAAGATTGGTGATGACCGATTTTTGGTGTAGTTTGAGCATGTTGTTTACAAGAACAAGGGCATGAGTAAGGGCTTTTGGGCATTTGACAAGCAACTGGTGGTTCTTCGTGCTATCACAGTGGAGGATGATCTGTTGGTGGTTCCGCTGGATAATTGTGAATTCTTTGTCCAAGCTTCGGGGATCCCGGTAGGAATGCGACATAGGAAAATGGCTGAGGTCTTGGGGAATGCTATTGGGTCCCTCAAAGCTATGGACATTGCTCATAGCAGGGGTCTTATTGGTACAAATTTGCAGTTTCGTGTGATTATGGATGTCACGAAGCCTCTACATCATATGATCAACCTCATGGGGCCAAAGAATCAGGAGATACAGATTCGTTTATCATATGAACGGTTAGCAAAATTTTGCTATTACTGTGGTGTCCTTGGCCACCTTGTCAAAGATTGCGGTGATTGCTTGGAATTGGCTGATTCATCGGGCAACATCCCGGAGGAGAAAATGTTGTATGGGGATTGGCTACGTGCGTACGATAATTCACAACAATCTAAGGTGATACATGGTAGCCTGCTCCGGCCTTTTAGCCGGAATACATCCAGGTCCGATCAGGATTCGTGGCACGCAGGGAAGGTCCATGATGGGGCTGTTGGTGAAGCTACTTCGTTGTCAAGGGACCATACTGCAAATTCCGGTTCGGAGAAGGAAAGGTCTCCACATGATTTGGCAGGAACGGTTTCATCGATTACGGATGGAGTAAATTGTGGAACTGACAAAGGAAAGGAAATAGTGATTGAGGAGAACGTGGAGCCTTCAGTTATGGGAATGGAATTGGTGGTTTCCTCAAAGCCCCTTCATATTTCCTCATCTAGTGACCAGGTTGAGCCAGCTAACGTTGATCCAACAAATCGATCCACCAAGCCCAAAATCATTAGGAGAGCCCTTCAGTCCACTTCGAGTTCTTCCCCTGAGCCTGTGAACAAGAAAAGAGGCAGACCGCTTAGAAGCAAAAATAAGGAACGATGTGTTTCTAAGGAGAAGGTACTGGATCAGGAAATTTCATAGCCCAGACAGAAGAAACAGTGTTATGATACTCAGAATGGACCAGAGACGGAGATTGCTATGCAAGCCCGCCTACAAAATGAGTTGCCCTAGTTGGAACTATCAAGGGTTGGGGAACCTTCGGATAATTCGTGCTCTTGGGATCTTTTACGAGATCTCATCTCCAATGTGGTCTTTCTCATGGACACTAGGCTTGGTGAGCATGGGATTGACAAGTTACGTTCTAGGTTTAATATGTTTGGGAACCTTCGGATAATTCGTGCTCTTGGCAATCTTTTACGAGATCTCATCCCCAATGTGGTCTTTCTCATGGACACTAGGCTTGGTGAGCATGGGATTGACAAGTTACGTTCTAGGTTTAATAAGTTTGGCGTTGAAGTAGATCAGGAGGCTTAGCTCTGTTATGGGATAAGGACACATATGTGACCATTTTGAGTTTCAGTAAGAATCACATTGATGCTAACGTTTTAAGTTGATTGGTAGCTCGGTGATTTGGAGGTTCACGGGTTTTTATGGTGAACCAGAGTCTTCAAAGAGAAAATGGACTTGGAAGTTGTTAAAGGATCTCGGGTCTCATTCTCGTCGAGAATGGCTTTAATGGTGGATTTTAACGAGATTTTATCTCATACGGAGAAGCTTGGAGGTCCATTGACACCAGAATGGAGACTTAGAGATTTTCGGGAAGCTCTTAAACATAATGATTTGATCGATATTGCATATCGAGGTTATCTATTCACGTGGAATAATCGCCGTGAGATTACTCATAACACCAAAGTTCGGTTGGACTGAGGGTTAGCTAACTCCACCTGGTGTGACAAATTTCCTTCTCACTACATGAGACATATTACTGTGAGAAGATCTGACCATATGGCCATTTTGACTTCTCTATCACCATCCAAAGCATACACCCACACCTCCGCCTCATCCTCCTGTTACCAATCTCCCGTTCCTTCCTCTTCCTACCACTCCTCTGCTCCCAAATCCACTCCATCCAGTTGTCCTCTTGCTCAACCTCCCGACCCATCCCATTCTGATCCATCTCCTTCCCGTCGTACTTCTATTCTATCTCCCCCTTCACCCACCTCTGATCCTTCTTCTACCCACCTCACTTCCGGTCACACTTCTCCCCACCAAACATCTCCTCAGCCTCCACCTTCCCGGGCGGCTTTTCGCCATGCCCCCAGCTGATTCCCCGCCCCAATCCCCAACCCCACCCTCGCCGCACTCCACAATCCCATACCCGTTCTAATCCTCACTCTACTTTTCGTTCCGAGAATCGTGCTCGCCCGAAGAGGTTCAGATTAGAACAGATATGGCTCAAGGCCGATGAGTGTGCTCAAGTAATCCGCGACTCTTGGAAAAGTGGCAGTGAGTTTTTGCTCAATTTGGAGGATTGTACTGTTGGGCTGATGAATTTGAGTATACTGAATTACCCGAATATCAAGAAGGAGATTAACCGTCTGAACAGTGAGTTGGAAAAGCTCCACATTCTCCCTTACACTGATGAAATTAAACAAGAGGAGAGAAATTTGAAATCGACCCTTGATGAAATGCTTGGCTGAGAGGAAACTTTATGGATGCAGCGGGCTAAGGCCCAGTGGTTAGCTGAGGGGGATCGAAATACTAAGTTTTTCCACTTAAAAGCGACTACAAGGTTTCAGCAGAATCAGATTGATAGGCTACATGATTCGAGTGGTACTATTCAGAGGGGTATAGCTGAAATAGGGAAGATTGCAGTAGATTATTTCGTGGAAATTTTCTCCAGTATCCATCCGACGGCAGCTGACATTGAGAGGGTGGTTGAAACTAAAGAGGTACGATATGCTCTTTTTTATATGTTCCCTACCAAATCCCCTGGCTTGATGGTATGCCTGCATTATTTTATCAGAAATTTTGACATATTGTTGGTAAAAATGTTACTGCTTGTGTCTTGGATATTCTGAATAAGCATTGTTTGAATAACTATACACATATTATCCTTATACCTAAGTGTAAAGCACCAGAGTTAATTATCCAATTTCGTCCTATTAGTTTGAGCAATGTCGTTTTCAAGACAACTTCCAAGGCTATTACCAATCGTCTCAAACCTCATATGCATCACATCACAGCCGAAACTAAGTCTACTTTTGTTCCTAATAGGCTAATTATTGATAATGTGTTGGTCTCTTATGAGATTAATCATTTTTTGAAAAGAAAAACTAAATGCAAAGAGGCATTTATGGCTTTGAAACTTGACATGAGTAAGGCTTATGACCGGATTGAGTGGCCTTTCTTGGAATGTGTGTTGCTTATGTTAGGTTTTGAGCATGCTTTTATTCAGTTAATTATGTGCATTCTGTCTCATATTCTGTAGATGTGAATGGTCATTTATTTGGTCCTATTCAGCCAAAGAGAAGGTTACGTCAGGGGATCCTCTTTCCCCGTATCTTTTCTTGTCCTGTACTGTAGCTTTTAGTTCCTCAATTGTGGATGCTGAATCTCGGGGGTTATTCGAGGGGTTACCATTAGTCCTTCTGCTCCTTCGGTCTCCCATCTTTTAAGTGCGGATGATACACTTATTTTTTGTGATGCTTCTAGTGATTTTGCTTTGAAGATTAATGAAATCCTTCGGTTGTATAGCTTGGCATCCGGGAAACTTATTAACATTGATAAGTCTACCGTGGTGTTTAGCAAGAATGCCAAGGAGGATCAGATTGAGGCAGTTCGAAACATTTTGCCAATTGAGGTTGTGGATAAGCATGAGAAGTATTTGGGGCTTCCTACTGAAATGGGGATATCTAAAAGGGAGGTGTTTGGATGGATTCGGGAGAGAGTTTGGGCTATGACTCAGGGGTTTAGGGAGAAGAACCTGTCCAAAGCCGGTAAGAAAGTAATGATCAAAGCCGTGCTACAGTGTATTCCTACTTATGTCATGGGGTGCTTCAAGCTCCCTGAGTATTTATTAAAGGAGTTCCATCATCTGTAGGTTCTGGTGGGGGGGATGGACAAAGGAACAAAATCCATTGGGTTAAGTAGGACATATTATGCGAGAGCAAGAGAGATGGAGGTATGCGTTTCCGTGACTTAAGTTTGCTTAATACGGCTATGCTTGGAAAACAAGTGTGGCGTATTATGCAACAACCTGATTCTCTTCTTTGTCGATTACTGAATGCCAGATACTTTCCAGATTGTGACGTATTGGATGCTAAGCCTAATAGTAGTGCCTCTTATACTTGGAAGAGTATATAGGGATCCATGGATGTTGTGAGAAGTGGGCTGGTGTGGAGAATTGGGAATAGAGCGTTTGGGGTGATCGTTGGATCCCCGACACTGCTAGTAGGAAACCAACTACGCCGGAATTATATAATATTGGTGACATTGCTGTTGCAAACTTTATTAATCCAGATGGCTCAGGTTGGAACCGCAACCTGCTCGAATCTGTATTTTGGGACTATGATGTTGCATCCATTCTGAAGATTCCGGTGAGAGAGCTGTGTTCTGTTGATCAGCAACGTTGGTGTCTGACTAAGAATGGGTATTACTCAGTTCGTACTGCCTACCATGCTGCCAGGAACCTGAAGAAGCAGCTAGCAAGCTCGCTGCCCAGTCTCCACTTCGTGTCCTGAAGTGCGAAACTGGAGTTTCGTCTGGAAACTTAATGTGCTTAACAAAATTCGTGTATTCCTGTGGCGTTTACTCCGTAATGGGCTACCTGTCCATCATAATTTGGAGAAAAGAAACATACCCGTTGATAACCTCTGCCCCCTCTGTTCACATCCTTGTGAAACCATTATGCATACTTTTCAACAATGTCAGTTTGCTCGTCTTGTGTGGGTTGTGTATAATATTCCAGTATAATATTCCATCTTGTGCTTCTGTTGGAGACTTTTGATTGTTGGGAGTGGATTATGCATGCTAAACAGGTACTCAAGGCTGGGGAACTCGATCTATTTGTCACCATTTGCTGGTGCATTTGGCATTCTCGCAACAAGCTGGTGCACGAAAAATTGAAGCCGGATTCTGTGGAGTTAATCCATTTTGCTATAGGCTACTTGGCGAGATTCAAGGAGGCTAGGCTGAAGTTTGCCACTCCCCGCCCATCTGAATCGCAGGTTGTTTGGAGCCCACCCACTGGAGAAACTGTTAGAGTCAATGTTGACGCAGCTCTATTTAAATAATCAGGTGCAACAGGTCTTGGTATTGTGGCTAGGACGCAATCTGGTGGGGTTATTTCATGGAAGCAGCGGGTGGTTCCTCACTTGGAATGCCCCGAAACCGTGGAGACTTTGGCTATTCTTGAAGGTGTTTGTCTTGCCGTAGCGCATAATTGGCCTGATGTCGTGACCGAAAGCGACTGGCTTACAGTCACTAGAGCCATTAATAGCCCAGACTTTTGCCTTAATTTGGGTGGCCATTTTGTGGATACTATTAAGCAGCTTGCTGCTTCTTTTCTTTTCATTTGTTTTCAATGGGTGGCCATTTGTGGATAGTATTAAGCAGCTTGCTGCTTCTTTTCTTTCCATTTGTTTTCAACATGTGTGTTGTTCGGCTAATGTAGTTGCTCATGATTTAGCTAAGTCAGCCACTAGAGATGCAGAAGGGTCTGTCCTTCATGCTCGTTGAATTTGAATTGACGATGCTTGTTGAATTTAAATTAATAATGTTTATCGAATTTGAATTGATGATGCTTGCCCAATTTGAATCGATGATGCTTGTCGAATTGATGATGCTGGTTGAATTTGAATTGATAATGCTTGCTGAAATCGATGATGAACTTGCCAAATTGATAATTAAATTGACGATGGTTGCTAAATTGATCATTGATGGATTATGATCGTCCTGTTAATTCTAGATCTAATTTATTTCCTATAATTATATTGATTCTATAAATCAATTAGTGAAATGAAAGATGCTTCCATTAGATATATAAATGGAAACAAAATTATAAACTAAAGGAAAATCTGAAAATTAGATAAATATGTATCAATTTGGAGGAAAGAAATCATGTATAACTTATCATATAATAAAGTATTAGGAGTGAGACTAATTTAATCCACCCTTAATTTAGAAATATATACATAATATTTTGGGATATATAATTTTAGATAAACTCCCATAAGTTTAAAAAGTCCTAAAAAATTCACATAAAAAGATTTAACTCTACAATTAACATACAATATTACATCTGCAGGTTCATCGGCTTTAGTAATATTTTGATCAAATTAGTGTATATAATGGTAGTCAAGTGGAGAAGAAACGTGTGGATTTTTGTTTCTGTCATAGTGTATATTATTATAATTGGCAGTGGAGTAATTATGAAACGTCGGTCCTTACCTGGCTTAGTAAGAAGCCAATGACAAAACGAGAGATTAACAAAATTGAACATGGCTTTGATTTGATTCTTTGCAACAAATCCACAAAACCACGGTCTAGTTTACCACTTTCTAAACAGGCCAATCACTTGTATTTCAAGACAACCTAATCCATTTTTAATCTCTTCATCCATAAAAAATTACTCCTATAAATAGCTTCTCATTCATCATAGCAATTCAACACAAATCAAATACTTACTCGATCACAATATGTCTAGCACACAAGGTCAAGTCATCAAATGTAAAGGTATATCATACATGCTCACCAACTTCATGTATCTCACAAATCTCATTGGATCTGACCTTACCAATTGGGCAATTTCTTTCTTGTAGCTGCTGTGGCATGGGAAGCCGGAAAGCCACTGGTGATAGAGGAGGTGGAGGTGGCGCCGCCGCAGAAAATGGAGGTCCGGATTAGGATTCTTTACACCTCCCTCTGTCATACTGATGTCTACTTCTGGGAAGCCAAGGTAAAAACGATTACATTTTTTTTCTTGATTTATGTTTCTTGAGTAAGATTACTAACTTTATGTTTCTTGAATTTTTATAGGCGCAAGACTCTGTTTTTCCAAGGATTCTTGGTCATGAAGCATCGGGGTATGTTCCATTTTCTTATGCATTTCCGGTACGAGGCCTAATTATGCATTGATATATAATCTGATGTGGTCTATCTGTGGACAGGATTGTGGAGAGTGTTGGAGAGGGTGTGACGGAGCTTGTACCGGGTGATCATGTTCTCCCAGTATTTACAGGTGAATGTGGGGATTGTGCTCACTGCAAGTCGGAAGAGAGTAATATGTGTACCCTCCTGAGGATCAATGTTGAGAGGGGAGTGATGCTTAATGATGGAAAGAGTCGGTTTTCGATCAAGGGAAAGCCAGTTTATCATTTCGTTGGCACGTCTACATTTAGTGAATACACTGTGGTTCATGTTGGTTGTCTTGCTAAAATCAATCCTGATGCACCATTGGATAAAGTTTGTATTCTCAGCTGTGGGATTTCAACAGGTATGTTGATATTCAAATTCTTGAGAATAAGTTATGGCTTTCTTGGATTGTTCATTACTTGAAACTAAAATGTTTGGTTGTTTCATTTAACAGGCCTTGGTGCTACATTGAATGTTGCAAAACCCAAGAAGGGTCAATCTGTTGCTATCTTTGGACTTGGAGCAGTTGGTCTTGGTGTATGTTCTTTGGATCCTTTATTATTGTTCATGTCTTGTTTAGTAACATAACATAGGAAAAAATGAACATTGATATATAAATCAAATGCCTTTGGTTATGTATTTTCCAGGCAGCAGAAGGAGCTAGATTGGCTGGTGCTTCAAGAGTAATTGGTGTGGACTTGAACCCTAGCAGATTTGAAGAAGGTATGGAAATTTTGATTTAGCTATTATTTTCGGTTATTTCATATTCAACCAGTAATAATTTTGATCAAGAAACTTAAAATTGTAACGATGGAATAATCTTATTCTTTCTATAGCTAAGAGATTCGGTGTAACTGAGTTTATCAACCCAAAAGATCACAAGAGACCAGTGCAAGAGGTTATAGCTGAGATGACTGATGGAGGAGTTGATCGGAGTGTCGAATGTACTGGAAACGTCAATGCAATGATATCTGCATTTGAATGTGTTCATGATGTACGTTAACCCTCTTCCCCTAAGAACAAAATGCCAATATCCAAATTATTTTACATTGAGTCAAGATCTATTATTGAGCTTCATTACCTGCTAATAATATAGGGATGGGGTGTTGCGGTTCTTGTTGGCGTGCCTCATAAAGATGCTGAATTCAAAACTCATCCAATGAATTTGCTGAATGAGAGGACTCTAAAGGGTACTTTCTTTGGCAATTATAAACCAAGGACTGATCTTCCAAATGTTGTTGAGATGTACATGAACAAGGTTAGTGTTCCAACTCTGAAATGGAACCTGCATTGACCTTTCGCGCCAAGATAATAGGAATGTAAATAGTGTTTAATCAATGACTGTTTTATTAAATGTGCAGGAACTTGAACTGGAGAAGTTTATAACTCATAAAGTGCCATTTGCTGAGATTAACAAAGCTTTTGACCTGATGGTTAAAGGCGAAGGCCTTCGTTGCATTATCAAAATGGAGTGAGTGATATCAAGACCCAAGGATTAAAAGATATCTTCAATGTGGGAAAACCTAGATAATAAAAATTGTACTATACCTGATGTTGATTTCTCAGTGATGCATGTAGTACTGTATATTGAGCTTATTGCCAGTTTTCGTGTTCTGTATGACATTATAAAAGCAATCTTGTTCCAGTAATCAAGTTCTTGACATGTTTTGGTGGTCATCAGTTGAGACATAATCAGGACTTGAGACTCTAGTGTGAGTTTGCAGCTTGGTTATTTTGGTTGACACTGTAAACGAATCTAGCAATTCACCACTTGAGTGACTCTTCTGTCTTCACATTTACAACCAGACTAATTTTCTTAAGGCTTATGGTAAACTTGTCTGGGTGTTGAGTGATTTCTAAGCTTAGCTTCCTCTAAGCACTTGGCAGGGGTTGGAGTAAGGGACACAGACAGATCAGCATATAGCATATGAGATGTATTGTTGAAATTAATAACTGAGATTCAAATAACTAATTGATGTGAAAACGGATTATGTTCCGATATGATTGTCACCTTCATCCGTTGCATGATAAACTTTTCATTTTGCCATTTTAATTTCTCACAAGGAAGTTATAAATTTCATTTTTTGTAATACTCCACTTCATTTTTCCAATCTACTGTCTCTATTCTTATTAATGCTTTTCTATAATTTCTCCGAATCCGTACAAGATATGTATCACTTGGAGTCCATTATAATGGATAAATTGCTAGGTAATCAATGATCCAACATATACACAAAGTCACAAAATCACAAATCACAAATGGTTACTGCTAGTACTATAGCATAAAGAAATAGTAATTTGTAACTAATAACAATCTTAACAAATATATAATTGATGACATTCCAATTTTAATTCAAATTAAATGTATTAATATTTAAGTAAATAAAAAATTAAAGTGGCATATGAAGAGTTACGATTATGAATTTCAACGAAACCAGAAAGCTCAGCTAAAAATTGGTCAGCGTGAGCTTGATCGCGAGAGCTCCACTTGGTTTCGATCAAGTCACGACTCACGATCACTCTAAAAATAGCTCGAGTTCTTGTAAACACATAAATAAGTTATTTATTTATTAACATATTAAATGTCGTCTTTAATGTAAATATATCATTTTGAAAGAATAATATGAACCAATCAAACGTTCGATTAAACTTATATTCAACTTGAATCAGTCCGTTAAACACCCGTTGTGACAGTTGAAAATGGAACTCAAAGCGAAAGAGATGAGTATATTTTGTTTTCCTTAATGAACTTTAATATACACCCGTCCTAGTTTCATCTTTCCACATTTTATTTTGATTCGTTTCAGTTTCATCTATCCACTCTCTAAATAAATAATATATATTCTACTCTATACACTATATACTTTATTCACATTACTTATACTTTTTATACACTCCCTTTTATACTTTATCATCTTTCTACTATATTATTCACGTGAAGATCAAACAAGACTGGAGCGAATAATTGCTAAAAATGGAGTAATTATGAAAAGTCGGTCCTTACTTAACTAGCCAATGACGAAAACGACCAATAGGGTCTATTATTATCTACACACGGAACCAAAACAAGATATTGGTTTTGTCTACTTTAACAAAATCCCACATCGCTTTGATTGGAACCTTTGTAACGTCTTCAACAAATCCACTTAACTCACAAAACCAGAGTCTAGTTTACCACTGGAATACCACTTTCTAAACCCGCCAATCACTTCCATTTCAACCTGATCCTTCTTTAATCTCTTCATATCCATCTACCTACAAGTACCCTTCAACACAATGCTTCTCATTCATCATAACAAATCAACACAAATCAAACACTTTAGTCTTTGCAAACAAGTTCTTAGTCATGCTTTCCTATACGAGGGGATTTCACCTGGAAAAGAAAATGTTCCATACTAACGGATTCGGGCCCATAACTAGGGGTTACAATCCACGAGATCGTGTAGCATTTAAGGTCCTATCGATTAGCATTACACAGAAGCAATCCATTGATGACAATATGTCTAGCACACAAGGTCAAGTCATCAAATGTAAAGGTATATCATACATATGCACACAAAGTCATACCAGAGTGTTTGGTTCTTAATTGGAATTGTGATAACTCCGCAAAACCATTTTTTTTTTACCTCTTGTGGGATCTGGCTATTCTTTCTTGCAGCTGCTGTGGCATGGGAAGCCGGAAAGCCACTGGTGATAGAGGAGGTGGAGGGGGCGCCGCCG
>JAYMSP010000975.1:0-38157 GCA_036897095.1 Plantago elongata | reverse complement strand
AAGATAAAAACATATACCATGAAAGTTCATGAAGGTGAAATTTAAAGTACACAGATCGATTAAAATAAGTTCGAGTAGAAGACAGCACACTCATGGTGTTAAAATCAGTTAAATAGAACTGCTGGACAATATTTTTATCAATAACGAGTGTAACGTTGATTATATTTTAACTATACAATACACAATTTATTATATCAGATTATCTTAGTTATTCTATTTTAGGGATATTGGTTTATCAAAGAGTTCATAACTTCACAATTGCTTCCATGGATGTAGTGAATACATAACTGCATCACCTCATTTCCTACCTCGTCAAGTAATCCACTTTGCATGACAAGAGATCCATTAATACTTCCTGCCAAGAGCTTAGCCTTCTCCAAAATCGTCCTCTTGCGTTGCTGCAGAACCACTATTCAGGGCTCTGCTGATAAATTTGCTATCAAAATATCAATATAGTGAATTCTTTTATTAATCACCTCAACATCAATGGTGATTCCGGCAAGCCGCATCACATCAGCATAAGATTCTGCACTTTCTACCTTCGGAAATGACAAAAGGAGAAATATATCCATATTAGATGCATAAGAAACTGCTCTTACCTTTTGCCAAAGGTCAAATTATCGATTACTTTAAAGTAATTTCAGATGTAAATTTCTGTAATAAAGTTTATGGGGAGTATACCTTAACAGTAGCTGATGTAGTGTTTCGAAGGCCATGAGACACATCTCCACTGTAAGATAAATATTGAGATAAGGACTTAGCTATAAGAGTTTTCAGGATACACATCATAAGAATTGCTGGAGAAGAAAACATTGACATCAATATATGCTGATAGCCAGATAAAAGAAACAGCATAACATATAATAATGCATGAAAAGGCTACATGAACTGCAACATAAACCCCCATGCATTCTAAGAAGACCTAAGCATGAGCGGAAAGATCCAGTGTTGCATTCATAATTATTGAAACTAGCCAAGATATAGCTTCATAACATTCTGGGCAAATATCAGTCAAAGTCCAAACACATGTATACAATATTACAATTAAAGAAAAGTGAGAACGCTGGTTGCACAGCTCTCTTAATTTTTTGGATCTATGAATTGCTAGTTTATTCAGATTGGTGTTTTTCAGAAAGATAACATTGATGTTGCTTATTAGAAATGTTACCGTGGAGGTACATAAAGAATGTCTTTCGTATAACTGAATCTTACCATAAATGGTAAATATTTTTTTAAATGCCCGGGCATATAGTGAAAGCCTGAAACCAACTTCAAAGCAAGATTTGGCATTATACATGTCACTCTGCTCTTAAGTGGAATCCAATTGTCATAACTTACATAGATGGTAACTATACATCTCAACGATAATAGATGCACATCAAAAACCAATATAACACATCAAGCGAGAAATAATACTCGAAATGTTTACTTCTGTAAATTGTAACATGAGAAATTTTTAATAAAACATATAAGCTCAAATATCAAACCTTACCTCAGTGAACCAGCAAACATAAAGGGAACAACTACATTTCCATGCAATGCCAATATCCATCTAATGGGCCTACTGAACATGACCTGCAGTAATATGAGTGGTTAGTTTTGTGGAAATTGTAGCAGGGCATGACTACATGCTTCAAAATTCCTACTAGCGTAGGTTGATAAATTTGACTATGAAACATATCATTTACAGACAAAGGCATCAATCCAATTACATCATCAGAGTTGAAGAGGAGAATTTTTTTTGCAAATAAATGACCAAGTTTTACTTGATCAAACCAGTAAACCCCAGCAGTGGAAAAAAATCACAAAACATATGTATGATGTAAATGGCGACAGTAATACAACAAACAAAGATACAAAATTTGGTTACTGTATGTGCAAAGTTTTCACAATAAAAATCAATATACACCTCAGTGATGAGGATCACACATGCAACATTCAGAATAACACTCAGAGGCACAACTACATGACTGAATACCACAACACTTCATAACCATATGACATGATCACTACGACAAGAAATGGCTTTGGTCACTCAATGAAGTACAATTGGGGACATGCCAGAAACGAGAATCATTTTGAGAATAAGCTATGAACATTACCACCAAAAAACATCGAAGGTGGAGAAAGATGCCAAAACGAAAAAATATACAGAGTACATGTGCTATTGAATGAAGTAAAGTACAAATGAAAAAAAAATCATTAATTTGTTTCAGCATAATTCATTGAACCAGTTTCAGGGGTCTAGGACAAATCCCAAAGGTGGTGCGTGTAATATGTTCCTAAAAGTAGATGGAAGAGAACTGAAATTCTATTAGAGCAGCACAAACCTCAGAGTTCCATCGCATGGACTTTGGGAATAATATCTTACCCAGCATACCAGGTAACTCATCAGCAAAAACCTGTTGACAAGTGACAACAAATACAACAAATAGTAAGAAGGTAAATTCATCTGAAAGGCATAACTCAAAATGTGGTAGCATCCCCGCATCTACTGGTAGATGATGAGATGTCTATGAATGACACAGGAAGAAAAGGCAGCAGATGAGTTTCTTTAAGATACCTCCACAGCAAGACGTGATGGCTCCATTGCTTGCACGAAGATATATTCTGTTTTACCTGAAATGAAGTTCAATAAAATACAAGTAACAACAAAAATTACAAAAGAAATTTGAATGAAGAGGAACATGTGAAATTAATAAAAAAAACACTTCTACTATATGGGACTTAAATAGTAGTGAAGGGCATCCTAATATTACAAATTTTCCTTAATTTCTGTAATTCAATATATCCAGTAATGATTTTACAATTTTCTAGATATGAACAACAATATGACCAATTCTTACGAATTTTCTGCATCATTTCGAAGTACTATATTTGAGCATGTGATCTAATGGAAATTGTTTGTGTGTTTGATTTGTGTACAAGTAAAATTTTCTGAAACTAACAGAATTTCTTTTAAGGCATTGCCAATGTATTCTACAGAAAATTCATAACAAGTTTAGACACGATGTGTTGTTAGCCAACTATTCATCCATGCTAAAGATTCTATTATGCGTTTAATTCTATTGAAAATTTCCTCAGGAGCAGTCAATACTAAATTATCTGAGCCACAGGAAACTTGAGGATCATGTCCCCAGACTGAGGGGCCATCATATCAAGTATACCAATGGTGAAACATAATTATCCTGTAGCATCACCCGACAGATATATATACCAACCTTATTCTGAAGCTATCAATAACCAAAATTGCTAACTGGGAAGATTCCAAACATATTAATCAATAGAAAACTAGGTACTAAAGAGTCCTTTGATATAGAAATTGAGAAAGAATGACAATGATAACTATGTGAAGATATGGATTTAATAGAATATTGATCACTACTAGACGTATGGAAATATATACTTAAAATTCAGAAACAGAGAAACCCACTACTAGAAATAAAAAGTAAACGAAACATTTGATTCAAGTGCAGACTGGTATACCTTCGACCCTTCTGTGCAAGGAACTTAAAGGAACTCCATTTTTGCGGCAAAAGCCTTCAGCCGCCTGCCCATCGGCTAGAGTTAGTTGAGATCACGATAAGATCATAAAGGCGGTTAGTGCAAAAAGGTGTATTTACTATTTAGGTTGTAAAGCATCCATCTCAATGGTAAATAAGGCCGCTTGAATAACCAATTTCTAAAATAAAAGCATCTAACAAAACTATACAGACAGTTCAGTTAAATGGAACTATTTAACAACAGAGTATGTCATATAAACCATTTACAAAAAGACTTCAATTTTAATGTAAACAAACAACATGTTCTATGGCTCTCTATGTATCACGAAAAAACAAAATGACATCAACCATCGGAAATAATAACATTTGTAGAGCATTCTGTACACCTCTGAACCTATTCTAGTTGCTATCAACTTTATATTTATTATAATTGTGAATGAATAACAAAAGATTTTAGAGACAGTAGATATGCTTTTCAGATTACTCTTTGAAATGCACAATTTACTACCCTCCAATAGGAGATGTTATAATAGGGCAAGGATACACAAGCACTAGAATCATAGCATGTCTAGTCAGCACAAGGGTAAAGCAAATTATCACAAAAAAGGGAAAGACCTTGGTAGGGTTTCCTTGCTGATCGAATGCCTTTGATGCTGGAGGCCCCCGAACCTCAACCTGGTTTGCTACTTGCTTCTCACATAGGCTATCAATAAGAACCTGCAAACAATGATATATATATGAGGAGGTTAAGTGTGACAAGCTAGATATATTAGCAAACTAGGAATATCAACAGCATATTCCCAACCACAAGCCTACGTGGTGTGCCAAATGTTTGCACGTTGCCATGGCTCAATCTCTGTTTTTCTAGCAACTGCTTGAGAAGATCTTTGAGCTGCAATGATCCGTAGATGAAATACAAACATCAAAAAACTCGAAACATACTCTTTCTGGGACAAAGAACTTAACATCATTAAGGATATACTAATGTCTAATTTAAGCTCGCAAAAAAAACACATTACTTGGTTGCAAGCATTAACCACGTCGTTAGGCGGCAACTCTTCTGTACCAATCTCCAGAATAAAAGTCCTTGGTCCAGCAGTTATCTGTATAAAAAAAGACATGGTTAAGTATTGGCCAAACGATCAAGAATGTTGGTTCTATCTAGACAAATTGACACGCCACCGAAGAGAGTCTGCCAGGCAACTCGGGTGTCCATATCCATTTATATATGCATATTACCAAATTGCACCATAAGAACTAGTCCTTACATATAAGTATATTACAAAAATCAAGGCCAAAAAGATTAAGGGATTATTAAGAAGAATTCGTGGGTCAGCTAACTTGCTGCATTATCAATATAAGTTGAAAAAAATAGTTCTCAGTTCTCACTAGTCAGATATCTGCATTCAGCAGTTCCAAAATTTGCAAACTAAGCAATGCTACTACTTCTCAAGACTTTCTCGTAAAACATGAAAAAGTAGTTCTCCTATAAAGCACATGAAAAAAAAAACAGGAATAGCAGAAAAACTAAGGCAGCTCATCTTGGCATGTATGGCTGGCGCCTAGCTCTTAGATTTCAATTTATTTAATAACTGGTAGCCTCTCTAAAACTAAAGTCCACCTAGTGTAACTGGTATCTCTTTCTACAAAGAAATTTAGGCACGATAATCCTCTATATCCACTGGCTAACAAATACAGAACTTTCATGAATACACTTTTATCTAGTTGTACGCTTAAATTAGACATTAAGGCATGATAATCCTCTATACTAACATCATACTCTTTCTTCATGATGAATGTAAGTATGATGTCCATTGCTCAAATCATGTGGTTAATAATTAACAAGCATCAACAACGAA
Organism: Plantago elongata; assembly: GCA_036897095.1. NCBI lineage: Eukaryota > Viridiplantae > Streptophyta > Magnoliopsida > Lamiales > Plantaginaceae > Plantago > Plantago elongata. The sequence continues at coordinate 32,795 of JAYMSP010000975.1, read as the reverse complement.
GTGCAGCTCAGTTGGTAAGACGCTTCACCTCCAACCGTCGGGGGTTCGAGTCACCCTTTAGCCGTTTCAAAAATAATAATAATAATAATAAACAAGCATCGTATTTTGTATTTCAAAGTCAATTGAGATATATAAATGCAGGAATTTTAAAAGCAAAACCAGATGAACGTTCAAATTTTCCTAGAGAATTGAGAACTCCAACTATTGAAATAACAGATAAGTACTATATAAACTAGTTCAGGTAAACCTGTCTGCTTGCTTCTAGGTCTTCTTTGCACAAGGCACGTTCATCAGCATGAGATGCCATGCCCAATGGGTACCCAAGAGACTCCCTTGTTTTTACCCAAAGCTGTGCAGATTGCCGGGCTAAACTGAAAGGTGGGAGGAACATATATCACTCGTGATTGGTGATAATTCAACCATCACAGGGGTGGAACTAAAAGGGACAACAAAGTAGATAAGGAGTGGACATGCATATGGAAGATTGGAACCATAAGGATAAAACCTAAAAATGTTCGAGGGTGCCTAGGCAAGCCAAGTGTCTGTTTTGCATATTTCACCTTCTATACAATCAAACCAACAAATGCATGGGAACTAGACAAGCTCCAGCATCAGTTATCGGATACAGATGAAAAGAAGATAACTGACCTACGCATACGACCAAAATAACGAGCTCGTTCCGTTACCCCCACAAATCCTCTAGCATCGAGTACATTGAAAGCATGAGATGTCTTTAAAAGCTGATCATACCTAACATGACAGAATATAAACGGATGAATATTAGCTCAACTTTAAGCAACAAAAAATTTAGCAATACTATTAATAAAAAAAGCACTATACTTAACCAAAACCAATAGGAAGAAGGATGAGATATAGAAATTACGCAGGAATTGCAAGGCCGAGCTCAAGCAAGCGACGAGCTTCTGCCTCAAATAGATCAAAATGACTATGGATATGATCGACGCTCGCATGCTCCAAGTTATATGCACTCATTTCTTTCCTGCATCAGATCACATAAATCATTAACAGTTTACTTAAAGCAATGAAGAGGAATGACGAGGCTCACATTTCTACAGAAAAAAAAAAATAGATTGTGCAAGTACGCAAGTATACCACACTAACAATTGGCACAAAGAAAAAGTTTTAAGGAATAGAAACTGTACACATTTAATTATGGTTTAACTAGAAATAAATTGAACTTGTAAAACAGGAAAAAAAAACTTCATATATTCAGAAGTAAGAACACAATACTCCCTACGTCCCACTCATTACTTCCCAGGTATGGAGATTAAAACAGAATAAAAATACACTAGAGGAATAGATAAAATAATACATGATGTGAAGTTGTTATTTTTAGATATGGAAATTTCTACTGGGACGGCCTCAAATGGCAAAGTGGAAGTAATCAGCCAGACGCAGGAAGCATAGTATGTTGCAGACAGTGAATGAAGAGAAACAGTGTGGTAGTTTCCAAAGCACAGTTAGAGACTCTAGGTTATATCAAAAACTTGATTAGCACGTGCTATGACTTCCAACTAAGTAAACTGGGAAATTTTCAAAGAAGAAATAAATCCATTGGTAGCCTTTAGATATATTTGCAGCTCTTGTAGAAAAGTTTCTGCCAAGGTAAAATGGAAAGACAGGTCTTACTAAAATGATATGGACAATCCAAAACCAAACTAAGGCAACCTTATAGAGTTAAAAATAAATATATAAATAATCAAAGGTGTTGGTATGATGACCAACATCTACTAGGAAAATAAAATATTTCATCAGTTTATTAACTCATTCTCAAGAAAAAGCTCTCCGTATGTGATTCCATTAGCATACTGAATTTTCTTGAAATGATCAACCCCCTGAAAAGGAGAACAAGGAAGTATGTTTTAAACATCAGGCAAGCATGTTCAAGTAATGAAGAAAAAAACTTGTAACATTGAGAACCTGAAGGGACATGAGAATTCTTTCAAGACCATATGTAATCTCAACTGAAACAGGCATCAATTGGATACTTCCAGCCTGAAATAACAAAGAAGAATGAAAAAAAAAAGTGGATATAAGTGGAACTGAAGGAACAGTGGAAAGATAACTGTAGTTACATCACATTCTTGGTCAGGAATTGGTGGTAATTAGTAAAATGTTAGCATTAACTGTAGGAGGAAGAAAACCTGTTGGAAGTAGGTAAATTGTGTAATCTCCATGCCATCCATCCAGACTTCCCAGCCTAATCCCCAGGCACCCAACACCTAACAGAAACAGGAAACAATAGATACTAGTTAAATAATTTAAATATCATGTAACTGGTTATAATAGCTGCACCTGCAACTGACTATCAACAACTGAAGAAAACTAGATGCATGAGGAAAGGGTCAAATTCCTAGCACTTCCGCACCGACACCAGATAGAATACAATAATCTACAAGGAATCAATGATGATTAACATAGAGCTCACCGGACTCTCCCAGTTGTCCTCAACAAAACGAATGTCATGGTCATTAACATTAATACCTGAAAGCATTAAGGTGCAATTAAGCCAGATGGAACTATGGCAGAAATAATATCATATACGTAAAAAGGTAATGGACTGGGAAACATCAAAGATACTTAAACTTCGATGTGATTACAGATAATGATGACGGAAAAAAAACATATATCCGATACTCTAATGTAGTGATGCATGAAGAGTGTGATACAATCGAGCTGCTTTTGACTTATATCCCAGTTCTTGAAAGGTGGAGATGGATCAAAAATTCAGAATTAGGTAACATAATTATAAACTCAAGGGAGAAGACTGCAGCTGCGGTTGAGGCACTTCAGCAGCAAAAATATGTGCTTATATATCAACTAGTGAACAGTACAAAAGAGACAATCTTCATATGCTAATACCAATTATAAGAATATTGACCTAGGGCAGATAAGCTCCTAATAAACAAGTCTTGTGAGTTCCCAGGATCAGGCTTCAATATCACCTGACATAAATTTCAAGAGAAAGTAAATAACAGGAGGTTGAAAAGCCAACATAACCTATGGAAAAGCTTTAAACTATATCGTCAGTTAATCTTCTTTCCACACTCCTGGTTGAATAAGCTCAAACTTCACCTGGAACTGGGTGTGTCTTTGAAGTCTATTGGGATTTTCACCATATCGACTGTCGTCAGGTCGGATACTGGGTTCCACATACCTACCATCAGAAACTGCACATCAGTACTAACTGTAACTCCATAGAACCAACAACGAAAGATGAGGATTATTTGTTTCTTGGTTCTGGAAATAAAAAATGCAAATAATGTGGGATAGCTGGACGACGGAAGCATGTGGACCATAAATAAGAGGCGTTAAACTTTGTCTATATGTAAAGTAACTTAGAATCTGCTTTCGACGTAATTCTGTTCACATGGTGCAATACTAAACGTCAAATATATGTCGTGATACCGAATAAATACGGGTTTCTTGCATAATGTATGTTTGGCAAACGGATACTTAAACTTTAGAACATAAAAGAGGTCCACATGGAGAAGAAGGGCATCAGACATTTTGTAATTAACACACAAGTGATTTGAGCTACATTTCAGTAATGGAAGGTGTCTCCTATCAAGATACAAAATTCCCCAAGACTGAAGAACTATTTTGAGCCATATGAGTACTTTTTTCAAGTTTCTATTTATTTTTTTCCTTCCCATTGCTGAGGCCAGTTATTGTTATCGCTTTCAATGAACCGGGTCTAATTAGATGTCAAGTGTTAGTATAAGTTCAATTTATCAAGATACTGATATTCAAGATCTAACCACTATTCCCAGACAGGGAAATACATTGTAATGTAAAGGAAATATTTAATACAAAAAATGTACTGGAATTCCAACATATCAGCACACCCCGGGTGAAATATGATCATACTAATTCAAGTATGTTCCCTGTGTATCTAACTTCTACGAGATGGAAGGAGTTAAGGAAAGGTATAGAGAATTTAAGAGTTGCACGAATGGTTGAAGCATTCTTACGCAACATTCCATGGTTCTGGCCCAAGTACTCTTAAAAATGTTAGAGGATTCATAGTCCCAGCTCCGACCTGCTCAACACAGTGGGACAGGAACTCAATAAATTAACAGGGAACTGTATCTAAAACACTAATAGGTTTTGAGGAAAGAAAAGTAAAAGTATAAGACAGTGAAGATCGAGGAGATTGAAGGGTAATGAAGAGACAGCAAAAGTTTTTTGTAGCACCCTCTAATACACAGCTCTCAGCTACATATAGTATACGGCAAAATTTAACTGACTAACTTCAAACGTAAGAAGTGCGAGTTAAGCAAGCAACCTTGGGGTTGAAGCCTTGAAGGCTATAGTTTCAATTACCTCCGTATTGCTGCATTGCATCACAGCACATCCCACAGAAGCCCAATACTCCTGCACAATTCAAAATACAACACTGAAGTTCAGCCCTTCGATGCATATGCATAAAAAACCATCCTGATCATCATTTACACCGATCTCATTTTCCATTCATATCGATCACTTTCATTTCCAGTCCAAAACTCACTTCAAAATGTTCAAACTCATGAATTACATACATATAATTCATCACATTTTTCTTCCAGTAAGTAGTAATAGTGACACTCAACTCCTAGTTTAATTAGCTTCGCGAAATCGGAATAGAAAATTGCTAACTTATAAATAATTACACATACATAGAAAAAGTTGCGGAACCAGTACATTTTAATATTATAGTGGACATTGGAAAAACGAACCTGAAGTCGCTGAATTGCTTGCTGAAAAGTGAGGACAGGTGGTGAAGACGGAGATGCCGGATTCTCAATCTCCTGCTCGGAAGAAGTCGAAACTGGTGACGAATTGGTTGCGGCGGAAGAAGATAGGTTTCTAGCGTCTGAGGAAATGAATTTCGGCTGGGAAGTGAGAGGTGTGGAGGAATTGAGCTTGTGGTGATTCGCTAGGATAACGGATAAATGAGGTCTGCATATATTGGGGGGTTTTCTGAACAATATAGATGTTACTAGTGGCAATGTCAGTGTCGCCATGGGAGTGGAACAGAGGGAAAGTTGAAGCTCTCTGGTTTGTTTGTGTGAGAGTTGAAGACGTTTTATCCAGGATTGAAGGATGATTAGATAAGAGCCGTTTGGTGGGGCAGATTGGCATACGGGATTATTTTGGGGGCGGGTGCGTAACTCACTAACTTAAAGAGTCGATAATGGCTTTCTGGCAGAGCTAACACTAAACTATGTCAGTCGCAGTGGATTACGGTTGTTAGCAAATTGCATTGTACATTCTTAACTGTACCATGAAAAAATTGATTGATATTTTATAACCAATTGGTACCATTGACCCCTATTTTTACAGACTGTTAAACATGTTTTACGGCTCAACCGATAACTATATGAAATAATTATTTCATGTGAATGACTCTTTTAACCCCATTGGACCAAAAAAGCTACAATAACCCAAGTCACGTGAGTGAACTTGCTTTCCCGACCAAGTATTGATGGAGGAAGTATTTGCAATTTACCATATTAGACCGAGTTTTCTCATAAACTCTTCCCATTTTCACTGATGAACAACAATCTGCCCAATATAAAATTGCTTGAAAAAATAATGTACATGTGATAAATGTGGTGTTGGGCATGATTTCCAAACACTGCACAATAGATAATTGTTTCAAAACACACTGTCCAGAAGATAAATGTGGTGTTGGGTATGATTTTCAAAGACTGCCTAGCAAAAAATTACTTCAAATAACACTGCCACCAGATAAATGTGTTGTTGGGCATGATTCCAATTTCACTGTCCAACTAGATAATTAGGCTAGGAATGAAGCAACACACTTTCTCTCTCTCTCTCTAGCCTTTTCTCAATTTCATGGGCAAAGATTATTCCCACGTTTTCTAGTTTCCATAACAACATTCAATTAAAATGGGGAAATACATGGAGTTGTTGGATGATTAATTTGCACTGCTCGCAGTCAGCGCGGATGTATTACCACCCGCCGGCCGATCACACTCAACACGACAACTGCGGCGGAAGCCAGGGACGCGGCGGAGGAGATGGGGAAGAAGTTTGGAGAGATAAAAAATGATAGGATTGAAAAGATCGGAAGTGCTAGGAGATGGGGAAGAAGTTTGTGATATTTTCATCATGAAGATGAGAGGGACTCCAGTCATACTTCGAATTCTTCGATGTGGATATTGGCTACTGAGAGAGGCGGACTAGAGGATTGTATTGTTGTGGTATGTTAATAATGAAGGGGCAGAATTAGGTTATGAAAAACAAGTGACTAGGGTAAACTTCTGTTATTTACAAATCGATCATGTTTGATCACGTGAAATGGTTGAAAGTGAGAAAGCCATAAGTTGATGTTGTATGCATATGGGCCACTATGCGCACGGTGACTGTCCCACGTTTGTTAACTACATAATATATTACCAATATCCTACATCTTGGTTGCTCGTAGAAGGATTAATTTGATTTGGTTTGTTGTGAAAAAGAACCACAGAGTGTACTGGAAAGTAAAAAAAAACTATTTTATTTAGATGCGTATATATGTGGAAAAGTTTCACACTCACTGTTTGGATGGAGTATATCATATAAACAATTTGCTTTGCAATAAATTCGGCTATAAATGTCGTCAAGACTAATGTTAATGTTATTGAAGTGTATCGAATATTATAACAATCGGTATACTTTTCAATTGACCTTGTTAATAATTAGTTGGTCAAGTCATGTGTTAGTCCACTCTACTTGACTGTACTGGAAGGTTTGTTCAAAATGAACCTATTTGAATGATGAAGTGATTATGCATGTCGTTTAATTATATGATTATTCTTAATCTACCAATTGCTTTGTTGGTCCACTTTGCCAACCATACATGATGAGTTTTGTAAATCAAATAAGATTGATTTTAAGAAAATGATTGATGGGAAGTAGGTGTTGCTCAATTTAATTGAACTATGTACGCGATCTAGTTACAAAACATTTGAAAATGTGACCTCAAATCAAATGGGTGTGATGTATTGGTGATGGGAGCATCAAAACTTCCTTCAAGGGCTTCATATGAATGGGATTATTGAAATTACAGTGGACTTTGGATAAACATTCATCACCGACATAATTAAACTAGATATACATTATAACTTGAGTTATCCCATTGAACACGTCTTTAATTTGACAACGACATTCACCCGCACTCGGTCGATTGAGTAATATGCGTGCGACAGGTATGGACATTTTGCATTGTGAGGAAAAAGAACCATTTGGAGCAAGTTGTGCAGTTGAGACCTCAACAATTACTCTAGTTCGGGATAACTTATATTTCGAGTCATTTTTATATATTTTGAGAAACCATACCCAATATATATTGAATGGTACTTACTAAATTTATTGTTATGTCACATCATTTCACCCGAAGAAAATACCAGTTTTATATATGAGGAAATCTTAGGAGAGACGGTATTACGGAGGAACGAAAAAGAGATGGACAAACATTACGGTTATAACAAAAAATATTAGAGGTTTAAGTAAGAACATCGGTGATATATACACATACATAAAAAAAAGTATACACTCATAAACAGTATTAGTGAAAACTCGCTCATCCAACAAGATTGACAAATTGGTCCATCAAGGCCACGATCTAATTCATGATCTTTAAATGAGTCCATCTTAGCCTCACGCGCGGGTTGGGTTCCAAGAGGCCACCGAACCAAGCCACCTAGTGGAGTCGTCGTTCAACCAAGTGGTATGCATAATGGCTAACTCATTTGACCTCCCGACTTCCCAGCGGGTCGACAAGCTAACCAACACACTTGGTGAGTCCTACAGGCACATGAGCCAACCTTACTTGATTGATTTGTTTAGTCTGACATAAACGAGCTCAACTGACTTGAGACACATCCAACCCACTTCATAAGGCTAACCATATTAGCCTAACATACTGGCCAACCCACATTGCTTGACTAACTCAGTCAGTCAGTAAGCAACCGACTAGACTTAGTCAGCACACGAAGACACTCCTCACCCAAAATATAGGAGGGGTGGGCACAAACTTTAATAGTTGGATGGTCTACATAGGAAGACAGGCAAAAGGAGAAAAGGATCATCTCGTGGACACTACGAAAACCCTAGCTATCAGTCGAATGCCTCCCTCCCCCCTCTCTAGCAATACGTCTAACGTTCAAGCTCTAATGTTGCCAGTCAGACGATCGAGCATCACCTTCCGCCATCCTACCTCTCTTACGGAAGACCACTAGTTAGCTCCCTCTCACACAGTCATCTAACCCATTGTCGATAATCATTCCCTCATTGACGAACTATCAACATGACAAGTTGATCTCCTTCATCTCCATCTCCCTCACTGTCGCTTGTTTATTATTCTCCACTTGATTACTAACTTGAGCGTCGGAGTTCCTACGGTCGGCACCACACCAGTGTCACCTTGGTATCTTATGTATCGTTTGTCACTTGTTGCCTTGCAGGTTGTCGGTGCCCCTAATTCATCAACCTAAATTCGATTGTAGATTATGAACATCTACAAACATTACTCGTATTGCTTAAAAAATTATACTTATAGCTAAAAACATCAATCCGTCTCTTCAGTTTATCATTAATAAACGTCCCCCTAAACTTTTGTGTTTATTTTTTATATACATATCACACAAATAAATACAAAGAAGAAGAAATATCACTTTCACAAATTCTTCTTTTAATTTGGTCACCCCAAAAGAAAAGAAAAATCAGTTGATATAAATGGGTGCCGCAATTGTAAAATACGCATACGTGGCGAAGATATTTTGTACGGTACATACCAATTAAAACCCTGTCGCATTGCTCTGGTGTGCTCAATCAGAATCGGTTCTCTCTCACTCTCTTCTACACTCCCCTCCCCTCTCCAGCAACTGCAATTGCGGCTAGGGTTTCATCAAACGTCACTACCGTTCGTAGATCTACCGATTCCTCTCATCACGAAGCTATGAACCGATAGTACGTTTCGTTTCCCGTGACTACACCGAAAGCAAGGGATTCACTTCTGCCGGAGGAGAAATGGCGACAGGAAACCCGTTCGATCTGCTCGATGACGATGCGGAGGATCCATCACAGCTGATTGCCACCATCCAGCAGCAGAAACTCGAGCCGAAGAAAGCTCCAGCTCCTTCTGCTAAATCAGCCAAGCTCCCGTCCAAGCCTCTTCCTCCTGCTCAAGCTGGTTTGGTGCTATCTGCGTTATCATTATTCATTACCTGCAATGTATTTTTCACTGTAGTGTAGTTTAGGCTGTATAGCTTGTAACTTGTGGTATTGTTGTAGTTATTACTTATTAGTTTTTGAGTTGTTATTCTGGTTCAGCTATTGGAGATTCTATTAGTTAAAATGATTATCCAGTGTTACCGTCGCCTGTTGTTACTCTAGGGTGTCCATCTGGTAGAAGTGTGTTTGTAAATTCTCTGTCCTAGACAATAAGCCTAATAGAGCTTTTGTGTAATGGGCTGTTTAGTTGTTTACGTGAGCATTGAAACCTGAGTGTGATTGTGGCTTGTTAGGTGAATTAGAGCAGTTACATTCAGAATTATTGCATAATCCGACTGCATAACTTGCTTCTAATTGTTAGCTTGTTTTCTATTTGTTTCAGAAGTCTTAAGTCTATAGGTGAACTAGATCAGCTACATTCAGAATTGTTGCATAATCCGAGTATCTGACTGTTTAACATGCTTCTATTTTAGCTCGGTGACCTCTGAGATTCACAATTTGGTGGAAGGTCATGTTGTACGCCTGTTCTTTTAGGCTAAATGATTTGAGTTGTGATAACATCTTTGCTGCGCTATAGCCTGCTTCCACCACCAAAGAGTTTCACTATTCCTTGTTTGATAGTAATAATCAGAGTTCCACTATTTATTTTTGGTGGACAGGTGATCCAATATTTTTCTCTGCGAAACAATTTCTCTTAGTTTTACACAATTTTCCTATTTGGAGCGGTGTATATACATGAAGCCTGCTTTCTCTAATTGTTTGCTTTTTTTTTTTTCCCCTTCTGTAGTCAGAGAGGCAAAATCTGAACCAGCACGAGGCGGTCGTGGTGGTGGTCGTGGATATGGTCGGGGACGAGGTACTGGTGGTGGTTCTTACAGGGACTCGGGCTACAATGAGAATTCCTATGGAAACAGGGACATGTCCGGTGGTAGAAGAGGATCGGATGAGGCTGGGGATGGGAAATACTTTGAGAGGCGTGGTGGTTATGGTGGACCCCGTGATTCTTCCCGTGGTGGCCGCAGAGGTGGTTTCAGTAACGGAGATACTAGAGATGGTGACTTTGACCGTTCTCGTAGGCCACTCAACAGACATAATGGACCTGGGCATGAGTACAGATTATATCTCTTCTCCTGATACATCTTTATTGTTGTTTATTTGTCAGCTTTTATATAAAGTTCAATTACGTGCAGAACTGAGATGCAAAGGGAAGATACTGGTTCTGGGAACTGGGGAATTCAGACTGATGAACCGATTCAGTGAGTATTTCCTTGTTATTTCTTCCATTTAGCCTTGTAAATGTTGGCACATGTCCAATATACTAAGCCTGACACTGCCAGCTTTCCTTCAAATATCCTTGTTCTGTAGACTGCCCGACCAAGCTGTTAATGTAGTTGTTAAGGGTCAAAATCTGGATGCTGAGAAACCTGCTGGAGAGGGAGATGCTGAAGCCACTGGCCAGAAGGAAGCCCCCACAAGTGAAGTTGAAGCGAAGCCTGAGGATAAGGTAACTGACTGACAAATTGCTTCTGATTACTCTGATTAGATTATTTGCTCATCCAGTTTACCCTGGAGTTGAATTCCTCCACTTTTAATGCCTCCTCCAATCTGCTCTTAAATCTTTCACGCCCTTGGTGAAAATTACTTTCATGAAAATTGTCACCTGTAGGGTGCTGAATCTTAGACTAATCGGTCTGTTTCGTAGATAGAGTTTAATTTGATTACATTTTTGGAATTTCTGATATGAAATGTCTGCCATGTGTCAGTATGTGTAATTCTTACTTCTGATATGAAATCCTTGTCATGTAGCATCTGTTATGTGTAAATGTTAATTAGTTTTTCTAGCATGTGTAGATGTTCTATAGCTTTGTAAGTCTTGAGTTTTGGTTTTGCCTCCAAAGGTGCTTCAGAACTTCAGGCTCTACTTCCCCTGAAAGTTCACTACTGTACCCCCATGAATTTATCTTTGGCTTGAGTGCCATCTGAACATTTCTTCTCCTTTAATCCACAGGAGATGACATTGGAAGAGTATGAGAAGGTTCTGGAGGAACAAAGGAAAAGTTTGCAGGCTCTTAAAACTGAGGGTACTCAGAGAAGGAAGGTTGATGTGAAAGAGTTTGAATCGATGCAGCAGCTTTCGAACAAGAAGACCAATGATGATATATTCGTTAAATTGGTAATTGACATCACAACTCCCATACAAAAAATTAATTATTATGAGCAGGATAATATGAGGCCATTTGGAGTTTGTTTTTATTGAAAAAATAGTGATGGGAACAGGTTAGGATGTTGGGCAAGTGTTTAATCAAGTTTTTATGGCATTTGAATATAACGTTGTAGAAATAAAAGTAGGTAATGGGGGTATCAAATCATCCATTTTGAGTATAAACAGACCAAATAATCTTGCCCGGCGATGCCATTTCATATCAACAATAATTATTTGTTTACTAAAGTATTTTCTTTCTGTAGGGCTCTGAGAAGGATAAAAAGAAAGAGCTGGTCGAAAAGGAAGAGAGAGCTAAAAAGGTATGCTTAAACACCGCATTTACCATGGCTCCTTTCAGTTATGAGTAAATTGACCAAAATCTGAAATTTCCTTTTGGCTGTAGTCTGTCAGCATAAATGAGTTTCTCAAGCCCGCTGAAGGTGAGAGGCACTATAGTGGTGGTCGTGGCAGGGGCCGTGGGCGTGGTTCCCGAGGGGGTTATGGAGGAGGCTATGAAACAAGCAGCGTGAGGGCACCTGCCATTGCAGATCCAAGCCAGTTCCCAACTTTGGGAGCCAAGTGAGGAATTAACCGAGTGGAAGATGCGTCTCTGTATCCAAAGGCCCTGAAAGCTTTAGTTTTGTACATCTCTGTCCTGTCATTCGATCAACATATAAGCATATATTCTCAGATTTTATGCTATAATTCTCAGCTTTTTTGAAGGCCAGGGTCATAGGATAGGAACATCCACTCAGTTTTGTTTCGGGATATGATATGATAACAGAGTTTAGTTAGAGACATTTTGATAATTCTGCCTGATATATCTACTAGTACAATTTCAATTCGTTGCTAGATTCGTTAATGCTGCCTTGTGCCCAGCTAAGTGTTGAGTTGATATCTCTATCTTGGTTTTTTTTTGTACTGCACAATAATGGCTTTATAAACAGCACTAAAAGTAGACATGGAATGTAAGAGTAGTAAAGAACAACAAATTGCAGCAACATTTGAGATAGTTCTAGAAACAAGCAAATGATCTTTTTTTTGGAGTAAATATAGTAAAAATGAGGAACACACCCAGTGTATAACTACCAATTTTAAGGTATCTACCAAAAAAAAAAAAAAGGTCCAAAAAAGATGAAAGAGAATAAAATAAGCGTTGCTAAGTATAGAGTTTAAACAGTGTAGGATGAGCATGTTAAGTGAGGGACGTGCAAAATTCACCGTCTACCCAGCATGATATATATATAAATAAATAATATATCTAGTCTAGTCTAAGTATAATTTTGGGGCCGAAAATAAACATTTACGAAGATGAAAGGCGATGTGGATAAAATTGTTGGTCTTCACCCTCAATTAATAGTTTGCTCTGTAGTAAATGGCATAGAGGAAGGAAAGATTTAATTTGTTTACAACCCCATATGATTCATCCGGAAATTTTTGTAATAGAAGTGTTTAAAATGAGCAAAGTAGAAAAATGTTATTGAATAAAATATAAATATAGATTTTTCGTCGACCCAATAAATTTTAAGCTTGGAAAGGTTAAAACGAAAAATAAGAAGTTACACTGGACGGAGGAGTATACCAAACTCAGGGGTCAGGGCGCCTTAGTAATTTTCCATGGAGTGGTGGAGACTGGAGTAGTGGAGTATATAGATTTTTCGCCAATTTCTGAATTTCCAAACCTGATCAGTCACTTCTCACTTCCGAAACTCAGAAAAGCAAACAGAACAAGAGATAGGCAAAAATGGCGGAAAAAGAGCTCCACACAACGATTCAAGCGAGGAGAACTCTCATTTCTAGAAAGCGTCTAAATCACTGGGTAAGTGAATCTTCTTCGTCAATTATTGGTGTCGAATTTTGATTTCCTCATTCTGCAGCGAAATCGAAATTTATACTCTTATGCCTGCGATCGGTGGAGGATTATGCTTAGATTGTATTTGTTGATTTGAAGATCATGTGAGCTTATAAATCGCTCTTGTTAGTTGTTACAGTATCCGCTATTACAATTGAGAGATGGCGCAATTATTAAGCGTTCGATATTGCCTGTTTTCTGTAGATTTTCGCGTTACGCTCAGATAAGTTATGGTAAGCTTGTAGTATCGAAAGATGAATGTTGAGAGACATATAGGAAGTTAGTAAAAATAAATTCTGAGGGAGAACTGAATATGAATAATTTGTAGTAGTATATGATTACTTTGATAAGCTTCTTACTCAGAAGCTTAATTTATAGTGCTTACTCTCCTTAATGTTTGTTATAATTTCACCCCTTAAGTTTGTTGCAATCTCAATATCTATAGAATGTAGTATTTTGCGACGGACTAGATGAATTGGGTAAAAATACTGGCATCATAGCTGCAGAAGGAAATGATTTGTATACGGAGGATGGGATTTGGGATGTGAATTATCCATATATGCTAACGTGCAGAGATTTCTCTCTGGAAGATACAGTGCTATTAATGATTGTAAACCTGGAAGATAATGATTCATAATGTAGTTTGAAAGCTATTACATAAGAAAATCCAGAAAATTGTGAGTGTGGGCAATAGTTGATGTGTTTGTATATAGAATTATGCATTAGGTTTGAATATGTAAGTGGTGATAAAGGTGGTAGACTGTCACCTCCCAGTTAGCCTTAGCAGTTGATTTTGGATAATGTAGATAGAATCTTTAGAAAAAGGTATAGACATCAAAATTAAACAGGAGTGTAATCAATATGAACAACGAAAGTATTCTCATTTTAAAGCTTATTCCATATCACTGTTTCCCAACTTAAGTACGCCTCATGTAGTGTTGGATTGCATTAAAAGACCACTGAAAATGCTTCAGGCAAGCCTTGGTCTTATGCTGTAGATGTTAATCGATTGATACCTAAATAAAGCTTGAATGGTGCACACTTATAAGCTTTATGCTTTATAAGTTTATATTTTGCTTTCTTTATGTAAAAATTCCTTCTACAAGCTTGAACTTTGAAATCCGCAGCATGTTATTGCAGAGGACTTCAGATGTGAAAGATATTTGTGAGAAAATGAAAAACACATTCTGACCTGATTCCACACATATTCTTGTAAGTGTAAACTTTCTGAATACTTTTGAAACCCCAAAATGGGAAATTGACACCTTTATAATGGGATATAGGAAGTACACATTATGACCTAAAGTTCCTATGGATGAATAAGAAAAAACTCTTTTGGGAGAGTGATATTGGTTCTAATCCATCAAGGTTGATTTAATAAGGGAAAAAGAAAAAAAGTCACCAGACTGTCTTCTTTTCATTCAGCTCGGGGAAATTCCATTATTCTATGGACTCCTTTTTAATGTTTCCACATATCTTTCTTCTGATGCGTCATTATCAGAAATGAAACGCAGAAAGTCTTCAAAGCTGTGTTCTTTGTACGACAATGGATGCTTCTCGTCCACAAGTTCAGGTGCTGGTGTCGCTTTCTTTCCAATTGCCAGACTGTGAATACTGGCAATTGAAGTGCGCTTGTGCTCCGAGTTTAGGGTTGCTCGGTGAACAACACTTTTGAATCGCCCATTGCTTAGCACTTCGATTTGATCTCCCAGCTGCACTACGAGGCCTTCTTTAACCACTGGAACAGATTGCCATTTTTCCTGGCTGTCCATGATTTCCAAGCCCTGGGAATTCTGGAGTAGAATTGTTAAATATCCGTAGTCGGAATGTGGGGGTAGGCCTAGTGCTAGACTTGGTTCTGGACAAGGAGGATAGGAGTTTACGGCCATAAGTTGCACGCCTTGTTCAACCTCTTTGTGTAGGTAATCTGCCTTTAGACCTAAGCTCTCAAATATTAATCCCATTAGCTTCTCATGCAAGTCATGCACCGCTTTTGCATACTTTCCCATTTCCGTCCTGCACAAAAATTTCTACACTTCAATGAACCTTATAGGCTGTGGGTCCCAAAATAAGAATATGGTTGCAAGTTCTATTTGAAGAAACTTTAGATTTTTGTCAACTCTTCAAAAAACCATAAGAAAGCTTACTTGTAGTTTGGAGGATCTGAAGGCCACAGGTCATCCCAAGCTGAGACTGGATTTGCATAGTGCTTGATGAAGTCTCTCCAATATTTAATTTTGTCGTTTATGTAATTTAGACTGGTCCCATACCTTACAGGTTCATGAACATCAGCAGATGCAAAACGCATCTTAGTATCATTTGGTAAATCAAAAAACTCTGCTGCAACATCTAGCGTGTCATTTAAGGATGATATTGGAATACCATGCTGGATCACCTGCGAAAGGAGCAACAATTTAATGTGATTGTGCAGACGTCATGGCGTAAAATCTCATGCATGCATGCATGCACAGGTACATGTTTAAATCTTTTTAAAATGGAACCCTTTTAATTTTTGACACGTCTGTCGTAGCATAGTGGTTAAATTCATGGATGATGTTCTGGTGTTCAAACTATTTGGTGCTATTGGGAGAAAATGTTCCTAGGGATTATAAAGCTCCGCACTTCATTGTATTGCTTTTACCTAAATGCCCTTTTGCTGTCGAGATGAAAAACGTGCAACATAGTTGCGGCGCAGGCTATCCTTTTGTTTTATTGAATAAAAGAAACTTCTAAAAAATATGGAAAATATTATGCAAAAATGTTAAGTGGAATGGGAGGATTTAACAGTTTAATGATCACAGTCTCTTGTTATCTTTTTTGTCACGGTGGAAAATAGTACTCCATGTATTGAATATTTAGTCTCAATTGAGACTTGCAGAAACTTAAACCTGTGCACAACATGTATTGCATGCAACTATTCTGCATAACATGCTCGTCAAACATACCTGAAAAGCTCCTAAGTCCCTGCAGGCCACATGTAGTTCCTCTAGCACCTGTGAGCGACAAAGAGGGTCCTCAAGAGAGGAAAGGTCTATAACTGGCAAACAGCTCTCAGAACAACTTGGATTATTTCCAGCGGAAGGCCGTTGTGATGGTGGTAATATGAAGTGTTTGGGAACTGTCGTTAAGCCCATACGTGAAAGTGTTGTTGCACTAGTAAAGGTGTCTATCGAGCTCTCTCTTTTCTCTTCCATGTTTATTGGGTTCTATACTGAGCTTTACTTGGATGTTACAGGTCCATGTCAGTGGAAGCTGCCTATTTATAAGCTTTAGAATATGTAACTGAAATTTAGCAATCCGTATCTGGTCAGGTTAGTAATGTCTATCTCTCCATCTTTTTCTTTACCTGGTGCAGTCCAGGACCCCATGTGAAAACATCTCAACACAAGTAGAAACTAGTGTCGACTCTAATGAAACAAATTAACAAAACATTGTCTTTTCGTAACAACTTGCATTTATGCTGTCTAATCTCTAAAGCAGATATTGGTTCTTTTGCGACTCGTTTATTATCCTGCCTCAAGCAGCTTGCAGTTTCCCGATTGGTAATTTCCTTTTCAAATAATTACCTTATTTCGCCTTTACCTTTTTAGATGAAGTAACTGTAACATTACTTGACAATATATAGTAGTCGTTTAATAGATAAACGGGCACCCTAATTATGTAGTGGATGTTTCGTATATGCAACAACTTTAACTTAAGTTGGTCGTAACATAAGGTAAGTTTCAAGTTGCACTTAAAACCAGATTAGTCGTAGCATTCATCTCATCAGCATCTCTTCTAAGCCAGGCACGGACACAGTAAGGCGCAATTGTTGCCCTTGAATTTTTCCTTAGTATACCCTTAGAAAATTATATATATAATAGAAATTCAATATTAACCCATAAACCTTCGATAAATAATAGAAATATCTCATAAATTACCATTGAAATTCAACCAAACATAACTGTAATCCTAGAATCTAGGCAAACTATTTGCAGAATTCAACAATAAAATAAAATGAACTAAAAGCTCTGTTGTTATTGAAAATTAAGGGATTAAATTGAAAGATCAAGAAAACCCAAATCTCATGGGAGGATTCTTGCACTACTTTCATCTTTTTACGCTACGATCAAACATAGACTCCAATGGACCAGCTTTTTTCTGCACTTGTACAATTGGTAAGAAACCCACATTTGATGCAATCTGTAAAATGTTGGTTTGGTGAGTTCTGTTTGTGAGAGAGTGATGATTTCACCATTTTGTTTTATTCTTAAGCTATGGAGAATTGAGAGATTAATTAAGATTTAAGAAGGGGGACTTAGACGGTGCCTTGGATATACAATGTGTCTTTTGGCTATTCTGAAACTATTTTTATTTATTTATTTGAAATTTAAGAAAATAGAAGATATTATGATACTTGAGAAAGTATGAATAAAATAGTAAAGTATGAAGATTGAATATATTGGAAGAGTTGTTTCATATTTAAAGTACGGAAAATTGAGATTGTGACGGAAACTCATACTGAAAAAAATGAGTATTATAATGCTAAAGTAATTTTATTTTTTTTGAAACGGCTAAAAATTGACTTGAATAGTAAAGTGATTTTATATTAAATGAATAAGTGATGAATGGGGTATTTTATTAAAAAAAAATTCATGTAATGTTTGTTAATATAAATGACTTTATATTATTTTCTCCGCATTCGTCCCTAAGCTGATATACCTTGCTATAATGATATGTGACCACGCTAACGCTACGTCTCAATGTTCTGATGAGAATGAAGATCCACTGAATGAATAAAATTTATGAAATCAGTTATACTAGACGAGTTGCCTAGCCAAGTTGACATGGGTCCCATTTGAGTCATAGGACCAAACCAGGGTGGTATTTTGAGAGTTTTAGTGGTTTTGTGGAAAACTCTAAAACAGCTTACAGCATATGATTGGACGAAAATGGAGTTTACATGATTATATCTACATCCAACTTGAATTTTTTTTCCTGGGAAACAGCCATTTCCCCATTTCAAGCGCAAACACCAAATTAGGGAGTGCGTAAGGCTACTTTATTTTTCTTTGACGTACAATGCATATTTATTTGTATACTTTATCTCTTGTCTTCACAGGTTCCGGTTCTGCTATTCTGGCTACCGGTTTTTCAAGTTCGTCTGGTTTTGGGTAATTCGGGAAAGATAGATGTTGGGGGTAATAAGAGTATAGCACCCATGAGACATAGGCCCAGTGAGTACACATGAGCTTAAGTATTGGGCCTATAATATGTGTCTAGTAGGTGCATTTTAAATCCTTGCGCTAACCGTTAGTATTGATATTCAATTCTGAACAACAATTTTTGTGTTTCGGCTCAAGAATTTTCAATTGATCATTGCATATTGATGTCATCTTGTGTACTTGCCGTACGAATGTAAATGTTAACTTTTTTAGTACTAGGGAATATGACACCATACTTGTGTCATCGTCTGCATATTTTGAAGGTAAATTTGAATTTAAGTGAATGAAGAAGTTAATAAGTTAATTTGGCAACCCTTGTGAAATGTATTTTGAGGGGGGGGGGGGGGGGGCAAAAGTGACTTTCTCTTAGTAAATGTTTTGGGGGGGTGGGGGGATGGGGAGGACATAAGTTACTTCTTGCTACTGTATACTTCCTTTCTTTTTAATATTAACTTTGAAATAAATCAACTTAGGGAATGAAAAGTTAAATGGTGATAATATATAAAAATATGATAAAAAGTTAAATTTTGATATTTAAATGTGTAATTTCTATGTAAAATGTAAGATCAATTATTATGTTTTGGGTGTGTTGAGTTTCCTTTGTTCAATAATGTACGAAGTTATTTTAACCAATTAAAACTAACAATTTTATGAAGTTTTACGGTAAAAGGCATTTACTTTATCATAGAAGCCAACCCGAATCCTCGTTAAGACTTTACATAACAACTCTTAAACTTTACATGACAACTTGAGGCATAGGAGTGCGCCACATGGATTCTAATTTTTTGTCTAGTTGATCACAACAAAAATCTCGATAAATTATATTCTCTTCGTGTTGGTTCATCTTTCCGTGAAGTTAGGCACAATTTTTTATGAAACATTGTACAAAGTAGGAGTGATAGTGATAAATCACGAGAGATTGTGATTAAATAGAAAAAAAATGAATAATGTAGGACAAATAGTGATTGAAATAGGAGAGATGTTGTAAATAGCAGAAGAGAGATTTTTTATTTATGAGATAGAATATGAAGCTAAAACGAATCAAAACGGAATACGAGAAGATGAAGTCGGGACGGAAAGATTATATTGAATTCTGTACTTCTATCGCACTAAATCTTGTCCCATATTCAATTAGTGTTACAAGTATTCTTGAGTCGTAAGAAGGTTTTTATGAATTGATGGTTTAAGTTATAGGAGCACTAAGAAATTCCACAAACCCACTATTCAAGTTTTTGGAACAATCAGTCAATTAATGTTTAGTACGTTTAGGAAAGGCCGGTGCAAAATCCTATACTAGTAGTGCAAATTAATGAATGAAATAGGGGACTGACTTATGTCAGCATTTGCATGCACTGCATAGGAAGAACTGTATTATATAGTGTATATATCATACTCCTATGATCCTATCTCAATTCTATAACCAAAACCAGCCAAGTAGTGAAGCGGCTATAGAAACCAGACTTTGTTTTGATTTTGTGTGGTGTAAGCTAAGAGTAGTATTTTGGAATTTAGTCCTTCTAGAATGTCTCTTTGATGCCTTTCCATTCATTCAGCCATATCAAGTGGTTTTGCAAATTTGCAATTCCATGCTTAGTGCTTACTATTCCATATGAGCTTTATCATCCTCTTTTTTTCTAATTTTCCATTCCATTGGATCGGGTGTGACACTGTGAGTGATGTTTGCACTCACGTGCTTTTGACGTTGATACTAGAAGTTGTCCCATGACCATGAGGATTATTGTATACTAGGGGCTGAGAGTAATTTTTGTATAACAAAATAGTCCATTCGAATTGACAAAAGCCAATTCGAATTGTATACCAATCAGACCTTAAGTGAAATTTAAATATTTTTAACAAGGTTTTATTGAATTAGACTCTTAGTCGTATGTCAAACAAGTACTAGAACCTTAGTTTTTATATAAGTAAGTTTTTTAGTCATTCACCTCAGAATTTATTTTAATTTTCAGTTGGAAATCATTTAATGAAGTTAAGGGCTTAATGCAGTAGCTAGTAAACAAAAGACAATGCATGGTATCCTTCTCCTTATAGTCCACCAAGCCCATTTTGTTTCATTACGGGCTCCAGCCTGGTAAGTTGTAACAGATCTGGATATTTGGGCTGGATGTATGTCTGTTTCTCATTCTTGTAGTTAAGAATCGAATGAAGGAAAAAGTTTAGTTGATATATTGATATAGAATTAAAATTTTGCATTGAAAAAAAAAAGTAGATGCTTCTAATTTGATTTTATGAATTTTAGTTGTTAGCCAAACAAATGGTTAAAAGTGGTTTATAGAAATGGTGCTTGGAATGTAGTTATATTCAGAATATTTCTCCCTTGTGATCCGAAATTATTATAGATTTATAATAAAGTTGTTATGTACAATATGCAATAAATAATTAGTGATTTGTAAATATTATTTGATTGGTTTTGATGTGTGATTGGTTTAATATCGTTAGTTTAGCTGAAAAAGTAAACAAAGATTGAAAAAACCGATATAAACAAATTGATAATTGTCTGATGGAGAAAATTTGTGTTAAACTTTTATTGTAGTTACTACAGAATAAATATCCCAAAATCTTATAACTGATGAATAATAATACATTTTAGTGGTTAATATTTGCCGAGATCACCAACATGTTTTTTTATCCTCAAAATAATGATCAAATGCAGGGATAAACCTCTTGCATTACTTAATACTCCCTCTCGTCTTTTTAAAACTTCTAATCTTCCCTGAAAATACAAATATTATCTTTTCATCATCGAGGTGAAACCAACTTAAAAATCTTTAGCAACAATGAATCATTTTGTTCTAATCTCCGTCCTTCTTATAATATCGATGATGACATTTGCAAACTGTGAAGCAGGAGGAATTGTACCTGATTGGTGTCATCCCGAAGTAATTACGACACCTGGTGCCTGTGATGTCTAAAATTATGTGCAGAGAATCATAAGGCTAAGGGTGTATGCATTGCTTCTGATCAGTGCAAATGTTCTTGTATTAATTAATTTGGATCAATTATTGTAGTTTACTTATAATTACAATTCTTGTAATATCTTCTAGCTACCTTGTGTCTGGTAGTTATATTATCTTTTAATAAGGAAAAGAGTTAATTTCTTTTTGGATTTATTCAAAAAACTTTTAATCTTTCCTTTTCTAACGTTTCGTTACAAATTCTCTAACCTAGAATAAATATTTTTTTTCTGCTAATTAATTTTTTATTATATCTCTTCTCTATTTCATATTATTTTATTTAATTTTTCTTACTTTATTATTTACTTACAATTTTATTAAATTTTTTATAAATTATTAAAATATTAATTTATCTTAATTTAAAAGGTGAGGAGTTAGGAAGTTTTTATTAGTACGGCGTTAGTATTCAATAAGTATGACTTGTGTTAGCCGTCACTACTCACTATAAGTTGATGTATAATAGTAAGAATATGGGATACACAGTTACACCTTGGTTTTTATTTTTTAATCTGGCATTGGATTAACTTTCCACCTCACAGTTCGTAGTGGCATGGGTCAATTATGACCGGTTAGGAGTGAGATCATGGTCTCATTAGACCATGATGATATGCTTAGAGCTCGGCTGGAAACCTATTTAAAATACTTTAATTAGAAAAATTATTGAGCAAAAATAATATATATAATTATAAAAGAATATTTATTGAAGAATACAAAGTATGTGAATGAATTGTGTATCTATAAAATTAACTATCTAATATATATAAATAAATTATAAATTCAACTAACTCAAATTAGATCAGGATCTTTAACTAATTCAAACGGATCAAAATCTCCAACAATCTAAGTAAAATATTAAACGTTGTTATTGTGGCTCCATATGTCATTTCATAAATAAACAGGTGGATTATGAACTCATAAGACAACAAATATTCAGTCCATAATCTAGATAAATTGTGAACTAAAAGCGTCCATGTGATGTGATATTGTGATTATCACTGTTACATTACTTCACACAAACTACATACACACAAACCGTCCTAGTTAACAACGAGAACTTTTAATATCCATGGAGGAAAGAAATGTTGAAAATTAAGCTTAAATAATTATATTAGAGACTTAGCGTGATGATGTTTGGTGAAAGGTGTTGACAACACCACGTTTATGCGTCCACTTTCTTTGCACTCCATTATTATAAATTAAGACAATTGTTAGATCAAAATCAATAAGTTTATGCTCGAATTATACATCGATTTAGAACAATTACTCTCAATCAAACACCACTCACTATATGTCTTAATTATATAAATTATCAATATTGGAAAATAGAATTTGTAAAATTTAAAGATTCCGTCCCGTAAAAGACCCCTACATTTTAGAAAGTTCTGAAAGTCTTCTTCAAATAATAAAATTAGACAATTATATTTTTTTTCACAACATGAATATAGATTAATCTTCGCGGATCTTTTGATCCGTATTCAATAAAAACGGGTCAAGTAAAAACTAGACAATATAATATAAAAATTAAACAATAGTGTAAAATTAATATTCATGTAAAAAATTAAAGAATTACTTTTATAAACTAGACAATATAATGTAAAATTTAGATAATATAATGAAAAAACTAGACAATATAGATTACTTCGAATGAAATTTTCGTACCAGTAATAAAACTAAACAAGATCATTTATAAAACTAGACAATTTATTGTATAAACTAGACAATACATACTAAAACTTAGACGGTTCAATACAAATGCATAATATAAAAATATAACATAAAAAAACTAGGTAAATATTGATAAAAACTAAAACACATGTTATTTATATAAAAATTAAATAATATATATAAATGATTAAGAATCTCTCCGGTCTCTTTAAATGTAGGGAAACTTTTAAAATTCTTGGTAAAATTTAAATGGTATGATTATGAAATACAGTCCATAGGTACTAGCTTCACCAAGAACGTAACTTTCCCAAATATCTTTATAATATTCCAATTGACTTTATAATTGTCTTTACAAACGTATAGTATTTAGAAGTTAGTTGTTGAAAAAGATTCGTAAGAGAAATATGGTAGTGGTAGAAATAAAGGGAACTGGGGAAAAGAAACCGAGGAAGAAGCTACCAAGAGTGGTTGTCATTTGATAAACTCAACATGGTAGTCACAATCATTTAGGACTACAAAAGTATGCAAGCAAGAAAAAAACCAATTTCATATAGTACTTTAATTGTTTTTAATCGAAGATTTACTTAACCATGCAATTTATTTGCCAGTTTAGTAAAACAAATTGATAATGATATGTCATCCTGAGAGCTTTATTTGGCAATAGGCCATGGATGTATTTGGAGAGATGAATGATGCTAAACTCTGACTAAGGTCCAAGGTGGTTCTTAGGTTCATGTCTGAGGGTTTTGGCTGAGGTACCTATCAGGAAGGAGATTGAAGGGATTATATTTCCCGACTTGTATTGGACGAATCAGGTTAAGAATCAACGAAACATTTCGAGGGAGTGCATAAAAAGAGTTGAGATATTAAAAAGTTAAATTTTAAATGTATACCAAAACTAATTTGGATGAGGGTGTTTATAAGTGTGAGCGGATAAGATCCCATGATCTCGGATCTAGATCATGTCGACATATCCCTTGAAAGTATGAGGGTGAGGATTGGTAAGACCTCTTATCTATTTGTGACCTCAATGCCTCGTTAGCTAGGGATTAGGGAATCCCCTTTCGAGCTAAGGTAACAAATGGGTGCTTCCGAACATATGTCCTTGAGGGTTAGGTGTTGTTCTTTAAAGGACTATTATATGACAATCTGACTAGATTAATTTGATCATTTCACGGTGACCTATTGTGTCTCTCAAGTGTGCATGTGCTTGATTGTTTTATATATTGATAATCCTTATTTCGATGCACTACATTGAGCTAAAACTCAGGGCTCCATCACTTTAGTATAAATAAAATAAAAAAACTGGTTTTGCAATACATTTATCTTAGTATTCAATACGTGAACTTAGTTAAATATTTTTTACTTCAAATTTATATCTAACTTTTCACAAATTCATAAGTATTTATATTGGATCAGAGTTATTTAATTTGGTCCATCACGATCACAGTTAATGCCTAGCTAATTAAACATGTCAAAATCTAGTACTATGCTACTAACCCATTTTGTCAATTATCATGAACTCTTTTCAACGACCTAAAGTTTGCGCTTTGCCATCCTTTAAGAAAATGTCTTCTTGATTCAAAGAACCATAAAATGTTGTGAATAATATTCAAACAAGTACCTAACGGAGTTGGTAACTAGGCGTGAGAAAGAAGGTTCCATACGATAATACAGACAACTCAATTTTTATACTAGTATATCACAATTTACAAGACTTTGAAGAAGAAACTGATATCACACCAACGAATATTGTCATTAGGCTTTACCTGTTACAGTAATCAAATACTAATAAATTAATATTACTCCATTATAAAGGAACTGAATTTGAATGGTCTTTTTCAATTGAAATTAAATTTATTTTATAAAATATTCAATTTAAGTGAGAAAATAACCGTTCCAGCAGTATGATAAATAGCCCCAACGTCTCAATAAGTTTCACTTTCAGTCCTTCGATCATATCTCTATATAAGCTCCATATCTTAGCTACTAGTCTGTAATCAATAAAAGTTTGTTGTACTGTACTAATTAACAAGCCATAAAAATGGATCACAAAGCTATTGCCTTTCTTGTTCTTCTTGTGCTCGTTTCTCCGGCAGCTTATGCAGTCGACTACACCGTAGGTGGCAATAGCGGCTGGACCAATGGCGGCGTCAACTATGAAACTTGGGCTGACGGTCAAATAGTTGTCGGCGATAATCTTGGTGAGTCACGCATTAACCTTATTTGAGATTTTAATTTCATTAATATAAAGTGTGGATGTGTATATAGAGTATTTATCAACGATTTAAAATGCTTTCGCAACATTTATTGAGATATTACTAAGGAGAACATGTTGGACATTTATCGACTAGTAACACTAACATGTTGGGCCGAAAGGATACATTATCAACAATACAATTTAATTTGGGGAATCATATTGTTGAAATTTACATGACCTTGATTTCTTGCAGTATTTACCTACGACGCTAGCCATGCCGTCGACGAAGTAACTTCAGCGAACTACCAAAGCTGCAGTAGTCAAAGTCCGATACGTTCCTATACCACCAGTCCGACAACCATCGCCCTAACGACTCCGGGCACAAGGTACTTCATTTGCCCTAGGTCCAATCACTGCAGCCAGGGCATGAGGCTCGCGGTCACCACAAACGCTTCTAATGTTACTACTACTCCATCACCACCAGGAACGCCAGCAACTCCGTCTGGCACCAGATCACCGCCACCGCCACCTGCATCCAACGGTGCGAATGGCATTTTCGGTGGAAGGAATGGGCTGATGGTTGGAGTGTCACTTGTTGTGGCAGCCCTGTTATGAATCATGGTCTAGGCAAGAGGCAGTGCATAAATTGGAGGCTTTCATCATATTTTCACTTTCTTGGTTTCCCCTATACTGGTCTAGTTTATGTTTTTTCCGGAAATAAAATAAAAATTATTTGTCATTTTAGTTTTGTAAGTGGATTCGAGACATGTAGCATTTCGTGTAAATCATGTATTTTCTTTGTCACAATTCTGTTATCATCATCATTGCTACTACTATTATTGTGCTTATAGATTATTTTATTTATATAGAATACATTGCTTTTAACTCAAAATTAAAGGGGTTGTTTGTCATGGAATTAAAATCGGTCTATTTGATTCGGTAAACAGTGATTTGGTCTAAGATACACTTTAAATACCCCATTTCAATTCCATTCCAAACACAATTTCACCAAAATCCATTCAAATGCCCATTTAAATTCTACACCAATCCGTCCCAAAATATGTACTAAGATCATATGTGAACTTGTGAAGGTTTGTTTGTATTTTTTTCAACCGACTCAAATTCAATCCATTTGAATTAACCATCGTTAAAGGTTTTTATAAAGTACGAAAAATCTAAAATCACATATTAGAGTATCTATGTAGTTAAATAATTTGTTAGTACCAGTAAGGCAGTAACTACTCCGCGACATATATAGCTATCAACCTCATACATACCAATCAACTCAAAGTCAAATTGGATTAGGAAAGAACATCAACTTGTACCACATGCATAAATAAATGAGCATACATGACACTTATTCATGTTACATCACTACTGCATCAACTTGGGATAAAATCGAGTGATTTTTTTTCGCAAGTCTAGTCTAGACACATATCTTTAATAATATAAAAATTAAATTTAAAATTTGAGAATTAAGACTGAAATGGATAAAAATGGATTATGCGAACTTAAAATTGGTATAGACCATAATAGATTAGTTCTATTAGGATTCATACAGTAAAGGATCTTTTGGGTGGTTGAAAATATATCAAATACTTTTATTTAATGTAGATAATGTCATGGTAGTATGATGAGTGTGATTCAATTAAAGTGATTGGGTTAGTTAAAAAAATGTGTCTCGATTAATTATTAGTCGGGTCACTATATATATATCCCCTTCCAGAAATACATGGCTGAACTCTTTGAACTTCAATGTTATCACTAGCTGCCACCTTGTGAATGTTCTAAAGACATAGAACACAAATTCAATCATGCCACTTTCAAACTTGGGATTGAAATGACAACAATCACTAGATGCTACCTTGTGAATTTGAGTGACCTTTTTTTAATTGAAATTGATTTGTTTTATTTATAAAATATTTAATTTGAATGAGAAGATGATCACTCCAACAATACGATGAACCGTCAGTAGTATTACAAAACAGATGGTGCACTAAAAGATCTCATGAGTGGATAAGAATAATGAAACGCAACTTTCTCTCATATTATTGGCAAATCAAGTTTGTTCACATGTAAATAGTTAGTAAATGATTAGGTAGGGACTAGTTAATGCCTTATACCCTTACCTAATCCACCCAATAAATTCAAAGTCAAATTGCGGGGATATATGGATATATCTATAATGAGTGAAGAAGCATCGCTTAAGTTGCATTATTTGGACTATATGTCTATATCTACCTTGTCACACCTAGGTTTTAATGTCAATTATAATTTGTTTTTAATACTAATAATTTGATAATTTCACAATTATGTTCAAAGTGCTATGTAAACATTCGGAATCATGCAAAGTGGTTAACCACACAAGTCAAATAAATCTACCAGGTCGATTTCATAATGGAATTTTTTATATCAACTCCAACTAAACCAGTTTGGATGTGTGGGGGCGGCATTTCAATTTCAGTTTTGCATTGAGTTAAGATGTATTATTTAATTTAAAATCACTTCACTTCAGTTCAATCCAGTTAAATTCAATTCAATTCAGTTCGATTAAGATATAATTTATATCTTACTTCAGTTCAGTTAAGTTAAGTAAATTTCAGTTGAAGGGAATACAACTTAATCACAGAGTTTAAAAAATTATATAAAAATAGTGATACTATATACTTTTGGAATGTAAGGTTTATATTGATGGTATAAAACAATGTAAATGAATTATGATGCACATCATTTATTTAATATAATGAGAAGTTAAATATAAATAATTTGTGAACGTGGAAAGTCAAGATTATTATGTAATTGAGAGATTAATACATTTGTGCATGAATATCCAAGTCTTCCCAGTATAATTTTTTCTGCAATGGAGTTTTAATCCTTTTAATGTAGTCTTTTATTTAATTAGTTAATTTGTCAATGATGATAACATGAATGAAATATGTAAACATTGCAATGTAAAAAATACATATCCAGTAGATATGCACAACACCTAAATGAGGGGTCCAATGACAACAAACAAGGCCCAGCCCAGGTTGAACAACATGATTCACTAATAACATATTCAAGAAGATGTAGATAAGAGTACGATTAAATTATCAAATTGTATTAAAATATCTCAATAAACTATATACTTCGCTGAAATTTCTCTCAATATTAATTGTTAAATGTATTACTGTTTAGAATTCTAAATAAAACGTAAAATTTATTAAAATATACATAAACATAAATTTTTAGTATAACAATTAAGACATGACGAGAAAATGAGATAGCTTTAGAGTTGGAATCATATATGAAAATAACCCATTTCCATACCTATAAGTCGAATGGTTCTATTTCCGATTTCACCTAATGATTCCTCATCTTATCTTAATCTGATTTCGTATTCTTCATGTAACTAGTATACTCAGTCTCAATTGCAATGAAAATAATCCATCCCCTTGACCTTGGTACATGCATCTGAAGTCCCATTTCTAGTTTTTCTTCTTCTTCTATTTTTGTTTTTCAATCAAGTTTTAATAAATATATTGACGTTAGAATGGTGATACTACATGACATGGCAAGTGATGATGATGGCATTTTATACTACTAATACTAGTACTAGTTTAAGTTCGGAAACCAGAAAATAGAAGGCACGCTATTATGGTGGAGGCATAGTTTGTTTCCAAGCAGCTCAACCAGAAGAAAAACAACACAAAATTTAAAACCACAACAATTCCTTCCAATCACATCAATTTCCCGTATTACTCAATAATCAATATATAAATATTATTCATTTTCCTCTAAATTTCCCTTTCCGCTTCCTTGTTTTTCTTCTCTCTAATAACAGCTCCTTTCGTCTTCACAAGGAACAAATCTGTGTTTTTCTTCTTCCGTTTCTTGAAAGGTTTCTTCGATGGCTTCGAAACGGATCTTGAAGGAGCTCAAGGACCTGCAGAAAGACCCTCCTACTTCTTGCAGCGCTGGTATAGATAATTCTTTCGTTTCTGTGTTTACATTCAATCTTGGTTTTATGTCTTCTTTTCGTGTTTACGCGTTTGATCTATTGGAATTTCGTGATTCTAGCTTCTGGGTTTGAGTAAAGTTTAAATCTTTGACCTTTTGTTGCATGTTAAAGTAGTTTTCTTGGATGTATGGTGTGCTTTTCTGTTGTTTTGTTTGCTGGATATATATGGTGAAAAGGCGTAGCTTTGGTTGTGGGTTTCTTTTGTTTTTTGTTTAGTTTTGGGTGATGAGATGGTATGTGTACTTGTTTGTTTTGTTCATGTAGAAAGGCTTTATGAATTCTCTGAAAACTGTGTTTGTATTGTTTGTACTCTGGATAGATAATTGTTCGTATTTAGATAAATGATTATCTTTCTTGATTTTACCTTGATTCTAAAAATAGTCAGATGTATGAGGAGTATTTCAAGGAAATGCCTTCACTAATATAGAGTTTTATGCTCAAAGGAGCCAGATCCTATTTATGTACAAGTGTCCGTATATGTATTGCATTTAAACGGTTGATCACTTTCTTTAATAGCTCTTTTTCCACTCAAAACACATCTTGTGCTGAATGCTAAGTTGCTAACTGTTAGCTTTCTGAGTTACAAGTAATGCTAATCTGTTTAGGGTAGATGAGAATGTGATCTTTTTTTCGTTGTTGAAATTGATAGGACCTGTCGGCGAGGACATGTTCCACTGGCAAGCAACTATTATGGGTCCTCAGGACAGTCCTTACTCAGGCGGAGTTTTCCTAGTGACTATTCACTTCCCTCCAGATTATCCATTTAAGCCCCCAAAGGTAACCTTGAGTAAAATATCTTTTCAGCTTTCAGGTGAACAATCAATGAACATCTGGCTCCGTGACAAGTCGACCCTTGAATTTAGCTCTTCCTTATGTTAATTTACTATTTATATGTGAGTATAAATCTTTCCTTCTTTTTGGTTGTTTTGTAGGTTGCATTCAGAACGAAAGTTTTCCACCCAAATATTAACAGCAATGGTAGTATTTGCCTTGATATCTTGAAGGAGCAATGGAGCCCGGCCTTAACCATCTCCAAGGTTTTGTTTACCTTTTCCTTGAATGTCTTCATTTCTATGGTTAATATCTGAGTTCAATGTTAACTTGAAAAAAGCCACGGGCCAATGGCCACAAGTACATATACGCACGCCACACTCCCCACGCCTCATGTTTTCACAATGTTGTAAATCCCATAAGATGTTGTCTACTTGCCTTTACAATTAAAGATAAAAAATCTGATCTCTTGTAACTGCATTGAGTTATAATTTACAGCTATGGTCTAGATATGCATTCACGAGAAGTGCATCTATATGGTTACACTTTCATTAGTGTACTTTTGTTCATCCTGCATTACAATTAGTACTCTCCAGAAAAATGAGATTCATCCTGGTCATCTGCGCTTGTTTGAATGTAATTGTCTTTTATACAATCTATGAAACTGCTGCAATTTTAAGGGGTTACATACATCATACATGCAGTAGAAAGACTTTTTCTTAAAGAACTATCAAAGATTAAAAAACATGCAAATGGGAATTATTGGAGAATCTATGAGGTGTTTGCAAAAAGTAGCATCTTTATTTATAAGAGCAACGTTCATCTTTCCCATTAGCTTTTTTTTTTTTATGGAAAACTCGAAATCTGTTTGTACAAATGATAAACCTATGCTATCCTAGAAGGAATTTTGGAGATTCGCAAATTCTTGTTCCAACTGTCATCTGAATTCCATCTATGTTGGTAATAGTGCTTTAATGTTATAGGATGTGAGTGCATATAGCAGTTGAAACAGTTTTAAAAGCAGTTCTGATGTACTTTATCTTGCACCGACCTTTAGGTTCAATTTTTTTGCCACTACTGTCAACCGTTCGCCATGTAACTAAGTTGAATCTTCTTGTTCCCAGGTATTGCTCTCAATCTGTTCACTTTTGACGGACCCGAACCCAGACGACCCGTTGGTTCCAGAGATTGCTCATATGTACAAGACAGACAGGGCCAAATATGAACAGACTGCAAGGAGCTGGACTCAGAAGTATGCCATGGGTTAGTTTGATCTGCTGCCAGGTCTTGGAATTGTGTAAAATTTGATTCGCCTACCGTGTCTGTGCTTGTATTGGACAATTGTAGAATATAAATGTTATTCGCCCTTGTGAATGGGGCAAATTGTCTCTCTGTTGTTTATTGTTATCTGGTTTCGTTTTGTGAAGCTTGGTCTGGTTTATCATTGTGGTTCCACATTAAAGTTTGGAAGTAGGACTTTATGATAACGTTCAGCTAGGGCGTTTATTATGTTGTGTAGTCTCTATCAATCTTAGAACTATACATTTATATATTCTGCGTAAGGGTAGAATCCTTATGAACCAGCTGAGTATTGCTAAGCTATGTCTAATGACATTTCAAAATTCTTTATCCGCTAGCAGAAAAACTCATCAGATATTGCAATCCTCGTCGACTACTGCGAAAGCAAACATAGAAACCATGAATACTCAAACACAGATGACAATTAAGTATTGTGGACAAATGGAGATATAGGCGTGTTTAGCAAAACTAGCCGCTGGTAGCTGAATAATTAGCTGGTAGGTTTTTTTTTTCCAACAAACGCTTCTCAAATCAGTTAGATTTTTAGAAAATTTGTTTCACAAGTTGCGCGTTCACGTAATAAACTTTTTATTAAAAAAACTCATTGAATTGAAAAACTAACTGAAAAGTTACTGGTAAACAGAGTCCTAATATTCATAAACTTTTATACGGGTTAAACAGGGGATGGAGATGTTTTGTGTGTATAAATGAGAGTCCTTAATTAGCGACCGACGAATTCAAAGTATTGGGCGAGTTATCCATACTTATTGACGACGTAGTCAAGAAAAACAGGTAGATTGAATAATGCAAATATATAATTATATAATTGGTTAAAGAAAGAGTTTAATCTGGCAATGGACCAAGTACTCCTCCCTCATTATAATGCAAAGCAAGCAGGTAAGATACTACTTTCCAAATGTATGATATTACTACTAATTAAAGTCCTCTCTAGTATAGTTGCTTGGCAGTTTCCTTTGCTTTGAATGAATTTGGAATTCTTATCAATACTATACTATGTGTGGATCTGGTTGACATGTGTTCCACACCATTTGATGTTTACTACCAACTTTCCAAACCAAGTGGCCTCCTAATCAATCATTCATCACGCTTTACAGAAGAAGACCACCATTTCTCTGATTTTCCTGTGTTGAAAATTCATCATATTTTACAGAAGACCACCATCTCTCTGCTTTTCCTGCCTTGAAAATTTACGCTCTAACAATACATACATACATACATACTCTCATATTTCTGATCTCCGATTGCCATTTTGCTTTTATTGTTTTAAAGAAATCGAACCATACATTCCTTCCCAGAAAGTATCAATTTCTTTTCATCTAGCTGTTTATTTTTTCTCATTCACCCTTGAGATTTCAATCGGAAAGT
>JAYMSP010000974.1:0-38160 GCA_036897095.1 Plantago elongata | reverse complement strand
TAAACTTGAAAACTTCTGTTTTGGCCATTTTTCCTTTTTTTTTTTTTTTTTATCTTCTCTCACAGTTCAATAATTGCATATATAGTTACTTCATCCGGTCCCCATTCTCCCCGTTACGACAATCATTTCATTACACTACACCCAAAGTGAATTATATAATGGCCTAATAGTGGCAATGTAAAATGTGTAAGGAAAAAAAGGTGACATTATATTACGTGTTTACAACTGGAGAGCAGATTATCCATACATTAATCAATGTACCAAATGTCTGTAGATGTCATTCTCATCTTAAAAAACCGCCCAAATTTAGCAGCAAGAATATTTTGCTGTTCATATAATGGAATTATATAGTGCATTTAACGTTTCGTTTCATTACATAATGAAAACACATTCGAAAAATTGTTTGTTTCCTTGATTAGATGCATATGTGGGGACATGGAGCAGAATATAGAAACGGGGCGGAGTCGCTGAAAGGTACACGACCAACAACAATGCAGAAGGTACCATGCTACTGTTGTGAACCTGGGTGCAAGCACAACATCGATGAACCTGCAGCCCGGCCTCTCAAGGATTTCAGGACCCTCCAAATTCACTACATGAGGAAACATGGCTCCAAACCCTTTTCTTGCCGCAAATGCTCCAAGGCACTCGCGGTCAAGGGTGACTGGAGAACCCATGAAAAGAACTGTGGCATGATATGGTATTTCATTTATAATTATAAGTAGTAATCTGGTTTTCTAGGTTCAAGCTATTTCTAAGTTTTGGTGGTTTCATAAGGTATTGCATATGTGGATCGGCTTTCAAGCACAATAGGTCGTTGAAGGACCATGTCAAGGGATTTGGGCAAGGACATTGGGCCATTGGGATACGGGACGAGTTTAAGGAGGATGACGGATCCATACATGAAAGTTTTTCTAGTCATGAAGTCAAGTAGTCATAATCAACAAGGCTAACCATATAGAGCCAGGTCATAAAACTGCATGTGCAATTTGCATTTGTCTTCTCTATATATGCGTTAAAGGATGGTAACAAGATGGAATGGTAAAAAAACTGAACAAAATGACCTCTACTAAACCTGTAGAGCAGATGCTATAGCAGCAGAAAGACTTATAATTTCAAATGGTGGCTTGTTTTTCACTTGCTTTCCGGTCTCTGGGCATGAATCTATGATCCAAAAGTATGTCATCCCGCTCTCAGGGCTCCCTACATGTGTTTTATTTCATTAGACGAAATATCAGACTACAAAAGCACACAAATGATAAGCATTATAAGAATTATCAGTATGATTTTATTGCAAATGCTTATCAGACTACAATAGCACACCAATGTTAAATGACCACGTACGGGAGCTGATTTCTTAGCAGGTCGAGCCATGATCGGCTTTCTCTTGCGTTTGATGAGGTGTTTGAGTAGGTAGTGAGGTGCCATTTATATGAAAAATGGTCGATTTCACAGTCGGAAAGGTGAAATTTACCGCCAAACAAGAACTAGGGATTTGAGTATGAAGCCGTACATATATTTGTGGCAACATCGAATTGGCTTGCTGCAAATTATTCTCCAGACAAAAAGCCCAAACACATAACTATTGTGAATAACTCAGCTCATATGTGGACTTATATTGAGTGTAAAATTAAGTAGTTTTAACTTTTAAATCCGATTTTAGTTGTTATCAAAAACCGAAAGAAAGTATTTTGAATATACATTTAAAATGTCAAAGCGTTTGTATCTCAATGACAACTAAGACATTTCGTATTCAAAAGATCACGAGTTCAATTCCCCAAAATGAATTATTTATATCTTTGTATAGAGAGGTATCGAAATGGTGATTAGATAGTTATTGATTATAACGACTAAGTATTATGATGGTACCCTTGTAATGTATTTAAAATAAAAAATGATGAATCTGGAACGGAGAGATTATGCTGGTTGGGAATCGATTTCTATTTTGTTTGGTTGGTAAACTATATAAACTATAACAGCTGACAAGTTAAAAAGTTTGTGATTGAGGTCATACAACAACGTACGACACTAGTTGCAACTGTGTGTTTTTATCGATGCATTTTGAACCAATGTTCCCAGTAGCGTCCATTCGAATCTTTCAACAGATTTTTATTTTTCGCTCTACATTCTCTTAGCTTTTGCCTATTTTGTACTCGTCTTATACGATATGGACCACATTTTGCCTGCTTCGAAACGTTGGCGTCTTCTATTGGCTATTCGATTATATTCTATTTGTTCATACTCTCCATGCTAACGTTGTCCGATTATTAAGGTATCACTTCATTTCCTGGGTTTCATGGGAGAACTATTTTCCCCATCTCTTTTCATTTATCAATCGCATAAATATATATACAGGTATGTATAGTTAGATATCATAAGGAATACTAATTCAATAATACTTTTAAATACTAACATTAAGAAGTCATAATCTAATTATACTTCTAACACTTCCCCTCAATTGAAACTTTGATGAACGTTGAGAATGTACGTATTGAAAAACGTCAAACAATACTTGTGAAAGTACTTTGGTAAAAAAATCGATTCATAGGTAAGAATTAACAGATTTCATCCATGACGTTCTGCGTTGATGTTGTACAAGAGCAGGCGAGGCAAAAGGTATGACCGAACGATGGACGATACCATGGGCAATTGGTTATGGGCAATGAGGACCCAAATATTATACCCTACTCCAGTGAGGTGCTCGAGTTTGTAAGAGTCGGGTGGAAGAAGTTAACCCAGGGCAGACATAGAGATACATCCAAAATAGGAGAGGATATAATACCACACAGAGGTGGAAAAAGAAGGATCAATGTGATCACATAGAGATAGTCCTGAATAGGCAGAGAGGGGTCAACATGTGACCTCAATAGTCCAAAATACAGCGGAGCAAGAGCTTCAGACAACTAGCTCGAACGATTGGAGATGGAGAAAAAACTCGCGAACTCTAACCACAAAAGGAGCTTCGGACTAAGAAGCTGTGTGGAATGGCCTGGTGGCGCGTCAGGTTGATCTGGGGATGAGGAGAACCCTTTTGATCAAGACGTGTGACTTCGAAAGCTTAATCTGATCTCAGAACAGAGCGGAGACAATTGCTCGAGAAAATCGATGACGCGTGGAGAAAACGCAGTAGTAGACTGTAGGAGAAGAAACAGCTCAATTGCATAAGAAGAAGAGAAAATCCACTGCGTAATCAAAAGAAGAAGACCTGGCCGGAGGATTGTCCGTCGGACAATAGGGCGATCGACGATCGTGAGCAATTGCAAAGGCGGTCGATGAAGATCGAACAGGCTAGGGCGATCGTTGGACATGAGAACGATGATTGCGAGCAATTGCAGGAGGATAAAAGAAAGTTCGACAAATTAAAGAAAACTGTTCGAACATGAGAGGGGTCGACAACAGTGGGTTCTTCGATTAGATGAGAAGTTCAACAGATTGAAGAAAACTGTTTGAACATGAAAGGGGGATCGACAACAGTAGGTTGTTCAATCAGAGGAGAAGTTCGACATATTAAAGAAAATTGTTCGAACATGGGTGGGGATCAATAACAGTGGGTTGTTTGATCAGAGAAGAAAATCAATTCAGTTGAATCGATCTTGAGAAATAAGAGAAAATCGATTCAGTGGGAATCAATTGCAGGAGGATCGTATATTGAACGTGAGGTTTTGTATATGGAAGAATATATTGAACTTGAGGTTTTGTATACGGGTGTTCTGCAACTATGGCTTATTCAATGACGTTTAGCATATATGAATAAATTATACTATACATAAAAAATATGGGACTTCTAGGCTTGATGGGCCATGTACAAGCGGCTCTCTGTATAGGACTTTAGCTTGACCTGTGTAAATATTGTATCTTAAAAGACTTGATCATTAACTAATTAATTTAATAATTTAATAACAACTAGATTATATATCAACTGAACAAAATCATCTACTAGTTTATGAGCCAGTCCTCCATACATTTGTCTTTTCAATTGTGCCAAATGTCTGCAGATGCCATTTCAGCTTCAAAACCACCACACCTTGGCAGTTGGATCAATATACTATTACTGTTCATAATAAGCATTTAGCAACCTTTCATCTCATTGTTACATGAAATCGCGTTCGAAAAACTATTTTCAGATGCATATGTGGGGACATGGATCGGAATACAGAAGAGAGGCAGATTTGCTAAAAGGGACACAACCAATAACAATGCAAAGGGTACCATGCTACTGTTTTGAACTTGGGTGCAAGCACAACATTG
Organism: Plantago elongata; assembly: GCA_036897095.1. Classification (NCBI taxonomy): domain Eukaryota; kingdom Viridiplantae; phylum Streptophyta; class Magnoliopsida; order Lamiales; family Plantaginaceae; genus Plantago; species Plantago elongata. Next base: position 33,912 of record JAYMSP010000974.1, on the reverse strand, counting down.
ATGAACCTGCAGCCCGGCCTCTCAAGGATTTCAGGACCCTCCAAATTCACCACATGAGGAAACATGGCTCCAAACCCTTTTCTTGCCGCAAATGCTCTAAGGTGTACGCAGTCAAGGGAGACTGTAGAACCCGTGAGAAGAACTGTGGCAAGATTTGGTACTTAACATTTTAAGCTATAAGTAGTAATTTGGTTTTCAAGATTTAAATTTCTTGACGATTTAACTTGTTTTTAATTTAGGTATTGCATATGTGGATCGGATTTCAAGCACAAGAAGTCGTTGAAGGACCATATCAAGGTATTTGGGCGAGGGTCACATTGTTCATGGATCGTCCGGAACGAGTACGTGGAACGCGATTCGCCACTTTGAAGAATCCGATTCATCATGCAAATCTGACAGCTCCATTGCTAATTTCTGGAACATGATTCGCTTTTACCATCTGTTTAAAGCTACGTAATCGACTATGTGGCCTAATTTTTTTCATTTTAAGGCCCAACGGGTCGATAACTAGCTTACTTTGTAAAGCCTATAACAAGTTTCCAGAATTGTCAGTACTCTGTAGTAACCTTAATCTTCACATCTACTCCTCCATTGCAAACTCTTGTTTCTTAAGAATTTTCTTCCACTTAATTTTTTCCTTTTTATGTCTTGTTGAAATCTACTAATCGTTCTTATTCCAACATTTAATCCATCTCCATCAATCACCATGAAATCTACAGAATTATCTTCCTATAAACAATGGATAAATTGACAGGGTAATCAGAGCAAGCAGAGTTGAAACAAAAATGTGAAGCTACAGAGTTGAAAAGGAAGCACAAAGCTGCAAGGATTGAAAGAACAGTTGAGATCAAAGACAAATATATATGTGGTTCTCAAGTACAAAGATGACTTATGTTGGAACTGGATACTTAGTTGGTTACATAATTCATAGAAGCATTATGCAAATCAAAACCTATCAGCCATATCAGATCACTGCAAGTGCAATTTGCATTTTCTCTCTATACACCTTAAGGACGGTAACAAAATGAAATGGTCGAAGACTGAACAAAGTTACCGCTACTAAACCTGTAGAGCCGATGCTATAGCAGCAGAAAGACTTATGACTTCAAATGGTGGCTTGTTTTTCACTTGCTTTACTGTCTCTGGGCATGAATCTGTGATCCAGAAGTATGTCATCCCGCTCTCAGGGCTCCCTAAACATGTTTTATTTCATGAGACGAAATATGCAGTAAGCATTAGAAGAAAACACACTGATAAGAGATCTGCCTATACATATATTGTTGGATATTTAGTACCTCCATTATCATGTTCAAACCGCTGCCACGACTTATTTGGGAAGATTCCATGCGTCACATAGGCACTTATCCTAGCAGCTCCATGCTTGGCCAATACTTTCTAAAAAAAAAAAAGTGAAATATTGAGGAAAGAGAGTTATACAAGTCTTTGAAATTAGTACGTGCAGAGTTCACCCTTATCCTATGAAAATATGATATAAACAACATTATCCACAATCTTCATTTTGTAAGTATGTAGTATACTATAAAGAAGAGAAGTACTGATTTCACCTGACACTCTATTAGTGTACCCCCTGATTGCACAAGGTCATCCACTATCACGACATGACGTCCTTTTGGATCTCCCTCCTTGATGCGCACGATTCGCTGGTCTCCTTCCCTGACTTTAGCACAAACAATCTGCCAATGGGATCAAGCATGTTATCGTACTCATGTGCAACAACAGAGTACAGATTTCAATATATTAACAAGCTAGCCTCGAACAAGCCTTGTATTTTGGCACACACGTATTAATTTACTCAAGTTTCAACTTTTAAGCATAGCTTAGATTTCTAATGCATCACCTTATACTTCATGGTGTGATATTCCATTATATTTAGGGAGTACTTTGGAACAAACGGGTCGGCTAATTCTTGCTCCTTGGGTAAGTTATGCTAGTCCTTTCAAAGTTGATTTGAAAGAAAAAATGCCCTCATGTATTCTGCACAAACTCACTGTTCGTTTGTCTTTGATAAATTAGTCATTGCGGTGATGATTTTGAAAAGTTTTTCAGCTGTCCGTGGTTGTGTTCTATAATTTTCAAACAATCAAGATGAATGCAAGTTCTTGCCAGTAATTACTGATGATAATGAAGCTTGTAACGCTGAGAATCTGTAATAGGTGATAGAGCCGTACCATTGGGAAGTGTTGCAGCTGTTTGTGAAAACGTTTCCATGCACCATCATCTGGAAATGCTATTGTTATCTGTGGATCATGAGTAAAGTAAACAGGCAACTTAAAAAAAAAAAAAAAAAAAAAAAAAAGAGACAAAGAAAACCAACATTGATTTATCTTAAGATAATACTAACATGCAGAAGTACTATCGTATCTCAATCCAAATGCCAGATGTATTTAAAGTCTGATTTGACAAAAACCTATTGACATAATAGCATTTAAAATTATTTTGAATCAGTTCCACTATAAGCATAGGTGGATTAGAATTGCATGCAATATGCAAATTAACTCTTAATTTTAAGAATGCATTACTTTGTTTCCATTCCACACACATAACACCGTAGACTAGAGGCTAAGAGACCTGAACAATCCCTTAGAAGAAAGAAATAAAAAGATCATTCTTACATTATCAGAATCCGGGAGCTGTTGTAGCCTATTTAAGAGCATCGGTATACCACTTTCAAAGCACGGTAATATATTATCACCAAAGTAAAATCTCTCCTGTGGTTTAAAAAAAACATAATAAATTCCGTTAAACTAAGCTCAAACTACACATTGAAAGGAAAAATATTGCAGGCTTGATAAATGAATACCCTGCAACAGGCACTGTGTCACCATAACAAATTTTTATATACCAACCTGTAAGGCATGGATATCAAAAATTACTAAATTGGTAGGTCCACCCCTTGATATTGGAATGTTAGACAAAATCCTGGCTAAAGTGAATGCAGTGGCGACATCTCCTTCATCCTCCATACGCTCTGAGGTGCCAGTAGGGAAAAATGGCAGGACAAGCGTGAAGGACGAAACAAATAGCTTTGGCAGCGCATAAATAATTGACAATTGCTCAAATATAACAGCAGGAGAACTGAATGAGGCAAGAAAGGCGACGTGCTGCCCACGAACTCCTTGGGCATTGGATATAAACAAGTTGGGAAATCCATCTTCAAATTTCCTAATTAATTGCAACTACTAAACAAGTTAAGATCTTAAAACCTCTACATGAATAAGCAAGTTCATATACTAATGGAAGCATTACATTAGATAAAAGAAATCAATAGCCATTCTCCTCTATATTTTTTCTACAGTGAAAGTGCAACTGATATATAAATTCTCCTAACTTCATTTGCCTAGTTTACGAATCAGTAGACAAAAGGGACAACTACTCATTGAAGTACCAAGTAAAATCGTAAATTTGTAATACATACTAGTTTCAGCAACATGATAATTAGTTCTTGAAAATGAAATTATTCATCTAATTTAATTAAGTTCAGCGGGAGAGCAACTTCAATCATAGAGCCCTAGACCAATTATCATTGTTTTCCTTCACATGGAAAGAAATTGACCAGTTATCTAGTTTAACTAAGTTCGAAGGGAAAGCATCCTCAGTCCGAGAATTTGGCAACAAAAAATGTGTTTGTATTCCCACTCTACACTATGATATGAGTTGAGTTACTATTTATCAACTTTTTTTCGATTTCACTATTTATCAACTTCAAAACTCAAATTTCCTATTAAACTCATCTAATCACAAACACAAAACATCAAAAATCAACTCCGACCGAGTTACTAATTACTATTCATACTCCAAATTTCAACTCAAGGCGAGTATTGGGTAGATTGCCAAACACTCATTTCTTAAAGTATTTATCACGGTTTCCCACTCCATTAATTTCCAAAAGCAAAAAAGCTACAGCAATCATTATATTCATCACTGAGCTTTCATATAAAAGAAATTCCATCACTACATTTGCAGCAATGCTGGAAAAAACAAGAAATTAAAAAGGCTACCTCCAAGTGATTTTACGGAGGTCAATGGAGTCAGATTCAGAAGCGATTCTTCGGGCAAGGTCCTCCATCTCGGAGCAGTAAAAGAGGCAAACGCTCTTGGAATTTTTCCTCGAAGAAGGGTCCAACGACATTGGGAAAGAAGCGGGAGGTGGATTTAGAATGATGTGAATGGGCTCGCCGGAAGGGGCACAGTCAATGGTCCACTTTTGAGGAGAAGGAGAATTGTGAAGCTCGCAACGAATTCTTGAGGTTTTGTTTGTGTAATTGGTTTTGTTTGTATAATTGAGATTGTTGTAATTGGTTTTGTTTGAGGAGAAGGATGAGGGTGGTGATATGGCTGACATTTTGGGTGGTCTGCGGTGGCGCCCGCCGCTTGAGAAGCGGAGTGGGAAGATGATTTCTGTTTTTCTTTAATCAAGTTACTGTTTTGGAATGAACGTGGTCGTTTTGCGTGTGCCAAGAGGCCATAACATAAGTCATAAGCAATCGGAATTACAAAAACGACCCCACCACTAATTGATCATTATACTCGACTCCACTACTAATGGCTCATTATTCGAGTATATCGACTCGTATTGTATTTTCGGGTGACAATGAGGATGGTGTAGTCATAGATCAATACGGGGGCTTCCCAATACACTTTTGCCTTTCATGTACAGTACGAAACTCTCGGTTCTTGCTAGAATCTACATGGGACAATCACATGTAGGTTTTATTTTCTTCACCAGGTGTTAGTCGGAATATAAATATGAAATATTGAGGAAATGGAATTAGTTGAGGCTATGGGAGCTCGACTTGCAGTTCTTTTGGGGTACAGAATCTGACTATCAACATGTCCATATTGAATGGGATTGTTCAAGTCTTGTTAATTAGCTGAAGGATGACACTGCATCATTGTCAAGAATGTCCTCCTCGATTTTATTTCCCATTTATTAGATATTTTACATTTCATCTTTAATTTCGTATTGTGATTCATATAATATATGTATTTAGTCCTCTTTCCTCTTACGAAAATCTAATCAGCACCAAATCATCGCCACTAAATTTTGACTTGAGCCAATAAATCAAATCAAAATTAACTTAGATCTAATGGATCAGAAACCATATTATTACCCAATTTAGATTGACTTGATTCAAAACAAACTCATACCTATTAGTTTCACAAACAAAACTAGGACCAAACAAATCCATCAATTGAATCATTAGATCCATTAAATCACTCACTAGTAATTTCATAAAATCAATTAATTTGTATTTTCAATTTATGTGTCGGCTAGGAATGTTAGTCTCGATCACTCTTCCACCTTCACCCGCCGCTCTTCATCTCTCTTTCACTTAACTTGTGCTCCTCCACTCAATTCATAAAGTATTGTTGGGTGTTATGTTTTGTAGACAAAGGATTTGATGAAATGTGTGAATGGGTTTATTTTGTAGATAAGATATTTGACGGAATGAGGAATGAATTTGTTCAATCTGTGCATTCTATTGTATATAATTTTGCTTATTGTATGTAATTATTGTACATACTTTTTTTACTTATTATAATTCTTTTTGAATTCAAAGTGAGTCAATTGTGACTCATTTTTTGATCCATAGTGATTTTAAAATGGTTCAATAATGGATCCTTGTACGGATTGACTTAGATCCAGATCCAGATCCGGGTCCAATATAGAACCAAATAAATTATCGATTTAGATCCGAGTTATTAATATTTTTATATTTTTTATGTTGAATTTAGAATTTAGTTTTCTTTTTTTGCTCAAAATATATTTTTTATTTATTTTTTGGATTTAGATTTTTTATTTTTAAATTTAATTTTAGTGTTTTTTAAATGAGAATACAACCGAAATTAAGGACATCTCGATATCCAACTAAATGTATTTGGGAGAAAATTGAAGACCGTATTTGCAAAGTATGAAAAATAGGGACTAAAATCGAAGAGGACGACGATTTAGGGGACGAAAAGTGCAATTCTATCTCGAATAAATCAAGCCTTTACTTATGTTTCTAATTTTCTTTTTACTAACTAGGAGAGATGGGAACAAGTTAGCGTATTGTCACGGCCCATCTACTTTGCGCGGACCAAGTTCAAATTCATGGAGGAATTATCTAGAAAGATCATGAGGAGCAATGGAGTTGGGAATTTTCTAGATGTATTATGTAAATTCTAAAGAATTAGTAGCTTGCAATTAGTAGATAGATCTAGAAGTAGATTACTCTAGATAGCTCTCTACTATTCCTTAAAGAGGTGGAATCATGTATAAATAGATCTTTAGCCTCACCATTATGAATCAATCAATCAAGCATTTCTTGCAAACTTCGAAGCTCTCAAACAGACTCTTCATACACACACTTTCCGCACTCTGATAAAAAGCTTTCTAGCTAGTCTCGAGGCGAACTAGTCTAGTGTCATACAGATTGAGTCTTTTACACACTTTAGAGTTTTATTTGATGACATTATGCTCTGGCTAATTGTTTAGATTTTGAGTCTGGTGTGGCTGATATACCAATAAACAACTCTGATGTAATTAATGAAATACAAATTTGACCAAAAAATAAAGTTATTTTAAATCTTAAGGTATAGAATTTAGACTTGTATTAGATTTATATGTACTAGCAGTAGTTTATTAAGAAGATAGATGACTAATTGCGAAATAAGTGTAGTCAACTAGTCACGTTGAATGATGAAATAAACTTACAAATCATATTAGATTATGGGATGATAAAGTTAAAGTAACTTTTGTGATAGCTTTATATTTGAGATCAATTGTGTTTCTATTAAGAAAGTGAGAAATAGATACGGTTAATATTAATATAAATTGGTTGTTTTAATATTTAAAAAGTTATAATATTGTACTAGTTGTCATTTTTAAAGTGCGTAATGAATGTCATTTATCTTTTCAAAGATTGTTATGCTTAAGGACTTGATTGAAATATATATTGGGGTGTGTTTGATCCGTTGACAACATGTGTTTGATGATTCCAAACGTATAATTAAAATCCGACAAAGCCCGTGCATTTTTGAAGAAGTGTATTCTCAAACGCACTTTCAAACCACATTCAAACACATTTCAATTCTCATGTATTTGAGAAATGTGATTGAGAATGCATTTATACCATGTCTAAATATTACAACAATGCCACCGAACAGTAGGTATAAATTGTGTATTATAATTAAAAATAATTTTTAAAATTATGAAATTATAAAAATTCATTTTATATTTTTTACAAACAATAAAAAAAATTATGAAAAGTGTATTTCGGACATGAAATACACATTTGAAACACATTAAAATACATCAAATCAATAACTCATTTATAAATGCAGAATCAGGTCAAACTACATCTAATAATGCGTTTCATTTTTCGGACTTTAATTATACAGTTTGATCGAGACAAACGTATAATCAAACCAATCAAGCCCTTAATGCATTGCAGGTGGTTGTTTTTTTATATGGGGAGTTATAGAAAAAAATTGCTACTAGTAGATAATAAATATAGAATTGAAATTTTAATGGATTTATAAATATTTTATTATTTTTGGTATTAATGTTGTTTTATTGGATCGGAGATAACTTAGTTAGTTGAAGTCATTTCACAACTGATATATGAGATTTTAACATATGAAAAGCACAAATAAGCAATGCATCAAATTTATTCGTAAGTAAACAATGTTCGATTGATCGATCTGATCAGTTGTACACATATAAATAACATAACATAACATAACATTTGAAAGGCAAAGTTGAAACTTTGATGAGGTATCACGAACGCGGCGGAGCCTGGCTGTATTGCGGTGGTGGTGGGCCGCCCTCCACCTCTCTGTGACTAACCACGTTGGCAATCGGATGTTTACCAAATTTCAAACTCTTCCAGCAATCACTCAAAAATTTCCTTGATTTGCTTTCAATAACTGGACCTACAGGCACGGCAAACAACAAATAGCTGATCAAACAACTTAATTAATTAATAATCTGCTTATTTCTCAAACTTTTTGGACTGTTTATTATACAATTTAATAGGCAAAACCCGATTCAAATGGCATGTTTTGTATTTAAATCGAGTTTTGCTTATTTGAATCGTATAACAAACCGCCCCTAATCACTGACTTTAAGTTATTAATACCTGGGTGAGCAGAAGCAGAAGTGACTGGAGAGATGTCGAGAATGAAGAAGGCGATTATGATTGCTGCCATAAGCCTTGCAGACGTTCTATGATCCATCTTCATTAAGAATAATTATGCTAGTAGCTTAGGGGTTATATATATATAATATATACTAGGAGTGCGTTGTCAACTTGTATTGACCCTGAACTTAAAATGATGAACACATTTGGCCCGCCCGATTTCTCATACGGCTGAAACGGCCATTTTCCCACTCAAATCGAATATTTTGTATAAAAAAATTCAATCTCAATTGAAAAAAACCATTCAAATTCTATCTCAATCAGTCTCTTTCTCTACTAATAGTGAAAACAAAATGACGGAATTAATTAGCTTACATGCTACGAAAATGTACAGTAAATGATATTTGTTCATGATATATTAGTTGTGTATAAACAAGGGCAAGCTATGTCAAGTGTTTACAAAAAAATGTAATTATTTCGAATTTTATAAGTTTATCGAATTATAGATTATTATTAATATGAGTTGAGTTGATAATATGTAAGGCTAGATTACTGGATCTTTGTTGACTTAAATCTTCTGACTTTGATCGAAGGGTGATTGGGGAAATGAATCATACAACTTGTCATGCGAAGGTTCCATTTCGAAGCCGTCCGTTTTACTCGGATTGACTAATTAAATTAAGATGCTTCACTACTAAATTAATTACACCGTCAGCTGTGTGAGCATTTACTTATTGAGATTAAGTGGACTAACTGAATTATTAGCGTTCCCACTTGATATTTCTTTTGGTCTTAGGTGAAGTCCGGTTGGGATTAACTAAATGTTCATACTTACATTGGAACCATCAGTCAAATAAATTATTATTAGTTAATGTGTCCTCGTCTAACACGTGTATCGTCGATTTTCATCGCACTCAACTATTAATTTATATTGCACTTTAGTATCAACCTCAACCACTACTTATTATTTAAATTTAATTTTTCCCATCAATTTTAAAAAAAATAATTAAACACATATTATATAATTTACAAGAGAATTATAATCTTTAAAATTATAATTAATTATAAATATTCATATTACTCATAATTTATGAATGATAATTTTTTTTTGAACGAGAATATATTATCAAACTCCAAAAAAAATACAAAGCGATGGGCGATCTAAACGATCCAGCCAAAAATACTCAAATTAAACAACTAAGCTTAACTAATTAAAAGACTCCCAACACGGGATCGTAATCTAGATATCATCCAAACTCTATAGGTTACTACCATAATAATTTGTTGTGTGACAGGACCCAAACTATATGTACTATCAAAACTCGTTTTATTTATGTATCTCTATACTTCATAAAGTGTTTTAATAAAGCCATCTTCAGCAGGTTCCTCCTCTAATTATTACCCTTGATTTGACGCAGTATCCAAAGCATTTCATGTTTCCATGGTTTCATCATGTGATGGTAACCAAGCCAGCCGAGGACCTCACTTCATATTGCTACCGTTGTTGCGCATTGGAAAAACAGGTGATCCCTAGACTCATTGACGGGGCAAAAACAGCACACCATCGTGTCTATAAAACTGAATATGTGGAGTCGATCTTTGGTAGGTAGATGATCGTGACAAGCCATCCACATAATCATCTTTACCCAATGACGAGCCAGATTTCCATACATTAGTGATTTCCATTCTACTTCTGGGTACATGCGGCCCGTAGTGAAAGTGGGCAACAATTGCATTGTCATCCAAGTGTTGTTTCCAGTAATCAACGACATGCAATTCAGAATACTCTTTATAAATCCATGAGCTTGTTAACGGCAAGGGATCCAAAAGGATACGCTCTTGCGTTATATAATAGGCATGGATCCATTTCACCCACAGGTTGTCCTGTTTGTTACATAGGTTCCATAGCAGCTTCAGCACATAAGCTTTACTCCAAAGTTGTAAATCAATAATCTGTAGGCCTCCTTGTTTTTTTGGAGCACATACCTTTTCCCATGCTATCGGTGCTTTCCTCGTGATTGTTAAACTATTAGACCATAAAAAGGATCTGTAGATTGCCTCAATTTTCCTCATTACACCTTTCGGTAGAGGGAAACATTGGAGCCAATAATTAGTGACTGCAAAAAGTACACTTTTAATTAGCTGGATCCGCCCTCCATAGCTAAAATTTTTAGCACTCCAATGTCGAATCCTCGCAACAAGCTTATCAATTAGCGGTTGGCAATGTAAAGTCGTAAGCTTTTTGCTAGAAAGCGGGACCCCAAGGTACCGGAAAGGGATCGCTCCCACCCCGAAACCAGTGATGTTCCGTATGGCCTCCTGCTCGGGATCGGGGACGGCTCCAAAATATAGCTTACATTTAGCCGGGTTCATCTTCAATCATGTAGCCTTTGAGAAGTTGTCAAATTGTTTCATTGCAAGTTCCACAGATACAACATCCCCACGAGTGAATAATAAAAGGTCGTCATCGAAACTGAGGTTGATGATTGATAGTCTTTCACATTTAGAATGGACATTAAAATCTAGTATGACAATTAAGGATGACAATTAATAAGAAAGATGAAAACGTTTACATGAACCCTAAATTAAAATTCCACAATTCCTCAATATTCACATAAATCTTAAATTTAATTTCTCCAATTATTTTTTATTTAATTTTTTTATTGAATTCGATTTTTTGTTTAATTTCCTAACTTTGAAGATTGTAATTTAATTTTAATTTATTGATTTTATTTTTTTATTTAAAGATTTTAATTTTTAATAGGGGTATTGAATATACGAAAAATATTTTTTTAATATAATATTTAAAAATTATATTTAAAATCTAAGCGATGTAGGTGGTCCGTGGTTAGAGCAACACGTAACACAACATCTCGTGCGACACGAACGGCACTTCATGGCAACACTTAGTGCGAAAGTTAAGAAATTATTTGATCTCCACCGTTGAAGTTCTAATTCAATGAATTAAAATGGGTGACTAACGTTAATCAAGGCGACACCTTGACTGACGATAGAAGACCCCTACTTACATGGGATCTGTCTCCTAGTCAATGAATGTTTAGTTGTTTAACTAACACCAATTAAACTTTACTGCTCTCAAATTTCTAAATTTAAGTCCAAGAATTTTGAAAGAATTGAGACGTTACTTATACCAAAAGTAAGATGTACCTTTCTTTTATGTAATTCACAAGTGAAAATTTTAGAGTTAAATGCATTTCTTCTAGAATTAATCTTATAAAGAGTCAGGCTCGATCGATTACTAATCGGATTGTTACAAGAACTCTAGATCTGGTAGTTTTTTTAACATTAATTGTTTGAAAATTTAATTTAAGTTTACGTATGCTTTAGTGATCAATCGGACATTAAGATAGAGTTTGTAAATCTTTTGTTAAACCCCATATATTGATGCCTTTGAAGTATAACCCATATTAGTTGGTTAAACACAACCCTATTTGGAATTATTGTTTCTAAATGCAAGTAGAAAATCTTACACTATACTCCCTTCGTTCCGCTAAAAATAACACATTCTTTTATTTTTGCCATCACTATCAAAATGAAACAAATTTTCATTTATAAAAATAACCTCCAAAATACAAATTTTAACTACACATTAGTGGGCCCACATATACATTTTTATCTCGAACTCATTCTTAACCTTCTTAATCACACATCACATATTTTTCTTAAAAAACGTTCATAATCAAATTGTTTCATTATTAACAGAACGGAGGGAGTAAAACAATATACCTTTCTCATCATTTGAACGTCTACTCTAAATTTTGATTAGGGGGTGAACTTGCTCGGAGGGTGAACTTGCTTGCAAAAAGGTCCGATCGAAATTTAGATAGAGTTCGATATTGGACAATATGAGCAAGCTCATATCATATTCAAATTTGAATCAACCATCTTAACAAAATGATTGAAACTCGTGAGTAATAAATAAATAAATAAAATATACACACACACACTCTCCGTCCTATATCAGTTGTCCAATTTATACTAATTAACAATCAACAAAATTAAAATTTGATAACAAATAAATCTCAAATGATAATAATAAACTCTTCAATTGAATTAAACAACAAAACTTATTATTGAGTGGACACGAGTGACCTTGCTAAACCAACGTGTGTTTGAACATGAAGTTGAGATACCCGTAGAGAGCAGCGATCAGTGTAGGAAGTATTTAATATGTTTCATATCCTTCTTAAACATGTAATAGCACCGGTTTCTATATAACTTTAAATTTTGCTGCATATTCATTTTATTCTTGGATTAAGTATTAAACTTTCATATGAAATCTTTTAATGCGTCAACACAAAGTAATATTTAAAATTTTTATAACTAAAAAGATCTTCAAATTTACAAATTTAACACGAAATATATATTTCTTATTAATTCGTCGAGTAAAAATGATGTTACATGAACACTCATCTATTTAAAAAATTACAATAAACCTTATAAATAAAAACAAATGACTATGACGGTAATATTCAATCTTGTGAAGTGAAGGTTTAAATTTAAATAAACGTAGTAATTTATAAGTTATTTTTTAGATAGTGACATGTTCACCTTACATAAGAAATGTACGTAATCTTCTTTACGAAACTGAAAATTACCGGAACACACCAAAATCGAATATAACTGCAAATGTGGCACTTGTGAAATTTTCCACTCATTTCCACGCAGGAAATCAAATCAGTTTCGTTTTCGAAAGGTTCACAAAAGTGAAAATGGCGGGAGAATTATCAATCTCCATCATCACCAACAACAGTTCGGAGCTGGAAGAGCCGACGCATAATCTACCACCGCTCTCCGCCGTCATAGCGCAGTGGCAAGTTCAGTACGCTCGCTTCATCAGCTACAAATCGATCGATTATCAAGCGACTCACCCGTCCCTCGTGCTTCTCACCGACCGCGTCAGAAAGCACCGACGCGGCACCTGGATTTCCACGGCCAGCCAAACCGCTGCCCTCAAACTTGTCTACGAGCGCTCATCCACCGGCGTCGATGACGCCGTACTTTACATCACCGTTCCTCCATGGGTTACGGTAAGTTACTTCACAGTCATATCGATCTATGCTTACAATTATATTGTTCTACTGATGGATCCGATTAATTTTACCTGATTCTAGCGTTGGATTGAGGATCAGGTGAACGAGGTTTTGAAATTCCCTAGCAAGCGGTTTTGTGTGGTTGTACGTTGTTGATCGATTGTAGTACCTTGATTCAGCTACTGATTTGAGAACAGAATTGCATTGATCTGATTCCGGTTTCAAAATTTCTTTCCCGGTGTGGTTAGGTCACTGATATGTGTACTTTGTTTTGGAGTTTAGACGCGGAATACCTGCTTTTAGATTATGTGAGTGCGCACTGTCATTGAGTGTTTGTAGAATGCCTATTTTGTTGATAAACTATCGCTTGATTATCTGTTTATGGTGATGCTACATTGCTACTGCAGATTCAATACATTTAGCATAGCTGCATGATTCTTAGAACTCTACTGACTACTAGTCATAAGCTCAATGTCATTTTATGTGTCCTGCTGCCAAATTCAATGCTCTAGCCTTGCTGCTGAAATTCTATCCCAGACATATTCAAAATTGGAGACACATCCTATTTCTCAGATCTATATGTTGAACACACTTAACTTCTTACGTTTTTGAACGTCCAACCTAGCTCGATTCTATGATTCTGTTTCCCAGCATGAAGTTAGCTTGGTGGTAGAGACTGATCTGTTACTAACTATGCATTACATTTATTTGTTAACGAACATTTTATTTTCTTTAAGTATATTTTTACAATTTCAGTCTAATGTCTAATGCTTGCTCAGTCGATTTAAAACTGCATTGTAACTTATTTGGTTATTTCAATTTGTGTTTGGAGAGGAAGAACTCGACATGTATTGTGAACCCTTACAAAATGTGATATTATTGTCCTTTGATACATCTAATTGACGACTTCTAACATTCTTTCTGCCCTTTACCCATACCTTGTTTTTAGCATTTGCAGCGGCAGCACTAATCTACACTTTTTATTCTATCAGTGTTAAGTCTAGTTATTTGTAAAGTGGGTCTGATAATGTTGTTATGCCCCACCAAAAGGTCTAATGTGCTGCCTTTCTCAATCTACGCAAGTTAAAAAAAACTGTTGGAGAGAACCTTAATTTTTCTTTGGTTGAAAGCTTCAAACCTAGGTTCATCCAGCTTTAGTATGAACTGTGTACCGAGTCCTATCTGTTTATCGATATCTGAAAAGGATTTTAAGTCAACTATGTCTTATATTTTAAAGGAAGAGCACCGTGTCTCCAAAATGCATTTCTCGTGGCCACAAGTATCGTGTCTGTCTGGCTATCCTGCAAGAGGAAGCAGGGCTGTTTTCGTGAGCTATAAGGATCAAGAGTTTCAGGCAAGTGGTTGATATTTTTGATATGCTTCACATGCATTTTAGCTTATTGGGTTTCTAATGTGTGGATTAGTGTACTGAAGTACTTAAATTTTAGCATAAAATTGACATATTAGACCAACAATAATGGGTGTGAAATTTTATGTTGTCTTCTCCATTGGTGCCTTCCATCTTCAAAGACGGAATGTTTAGAATATTCTATTAATGTTACAGAGAGGGTTCCTGCCAAGTCTACAAAAGTACTTTCTATGGTTAATATCTCTAGTCTCTATTAACTGTCCTCATATATCTTCGAAGCCTTATGCCTATTTACAGATCCAGAAATTTGCATTGTACTTTGTGGCCGTGAGTGATGCTGAAAAGTTCATGAGTATACTGAAGGTTTGCATTTAGTCGAGTGGTTTTGAAATTAGTAAGCACTTCCAACTATTTATGACTGCAAAAGTTATTGTATCTCCATTCCGTCTTCAAACTATGTCCTCAGGAAATTCTGGGTGATGGAGGACAAAAGTTTCTTCAATGCTCTGAAATGAATTCTGAATTGTCATCTCAAGCGGAGGTTGTACCTCTTTATGAACCTACCTACAGGTGCACTGTAAAACTGATTGTTTTCTCGTATCTTCATGCATCAAACTTGAGAAACTATGTTCAAATGATAAAAGTGAAATCTCATAGCAGTCTACTGTATTTTCAGGAATGAGGAAGATTGGCAACATACAATATCAGAAGACAATAGTATTAGGCCAAAAATCCAAAGCCCTAGCCTGGATGCATCTCAAGAACTTCCATCACATGAAATGTCGCAATTTCTACACGACCCTGAAGCTGCAGAAACAATGCCAGCTTTTCCTCCCAGTTTCACTGAGCTACTAAAGAGCTGTCGCCCTGCAGTTGAAGGTGTATCTTCATCTAGTCTAGTATAAACTTTTCTAACTAGTTTATTTTGTTGACATTGTATAATTCTGCCGTCTTACTAGTTGTTATGTTGATAAATGTCTGTCTGCAGTTAAACCAAAGGGTTCCCAGGGAAGCCTGAAAACCCAGTTCATGGTAAATTCCCTGCGAGGATTTTGTCAATACTTTTGTTAAAATATTTCCATTTTATTTCGAAAAGAAATAATCTTGCCATTAATTCGTTCCATTTATTTTTAAGCAGCAATACCTGGAAGGACTTTCGGTTGAAGGTACATTCTATCTTATCACAAACAAATAACTTTCTTTTTCTTGCATTGGCATGAATGAATGGTGACGGGCTACTAAAAGTGATAAAATGGTGATCAATCAAATTCTTATGCAGTCCCACACCACTCTGCCTTGCTTCTCTTTAATAACAGATTGCTTGGTTTTGTACTTTTTCAGAGATGTTGACTACAGTGGAGAATGTCATGAATGAAATGGGGGATGATCTTATGCTCTTTTAATTTCCTAAAGATGAGCGAAAACAGAAACGACCTGCGCTCCTAGTCAAATGTAATAATTCTTTTGTTTCGAATGTCAGTGAATAAACTGCACCTGTATAAGAAATTTGTTAGTTTTTGCTTCACGGAGTACAAATTCACCCTTAAATTTCCCACTACACAAGTCTTTTGGAGGGTTGAAAACTGAATATACAAAATATCAACGTATCCAGAACATATTCAAATATTCAGTTAAAGGCCTTGCACTGTTTTCTGATTTCTCCTTGATTTCCAGTAAGCACTTCGATTTCTCCCATTTTGGTGATGGCCTGAATGAACCTCGCAATCCAACCTTCCTGATCATCAGCATACCTCGTCATAATTGCGTTTGTGTTAGGTTCAGTTACCAGATTGTGATCTGATTCGATTAAAGTTTCCTTCGCCAAAAGTTGCTTATAAAATCCTGCATCCATTATGTTTTGGGACATGCGGTCAAATGGCAGTGTTTGTTCCTGATCCACACAGAAGCCTTGCACATGCAACTGATCAAGGTACTGTGGGTTTATATCTTTTCTTTTTTCGGGATCCTGGAATCGACCTTCGTACACTGTGCAGTGAGCCTCACCAATGGAGTGTGCACCAATAAGAACAACCAAGTCATCAATAGTCAACCCTTTTCTTTCAAACAACTTAATGGTTTCTTGAGCTGGGGCGTCTGGTAACGGACAGTCGCGTTCGGCATTTACGGAAAGGGAAACCGGACGGTCCCTTCTTCCTGCAGCTACTGGATAACGCTGGACCCCATTTTCTGCGAGGGCCTCACGGGCTGCAAATGCTAGTGTATCTGCACAGGATACAATGCCGGGGCAGGCGGCCTCAAGAGCAGCTTTTACTTCTTCGATTTCTTCAAAACCCCTGACAAACATTCCATTTTGTGGTGCTTCTCTCTCTGTTTTCTCACCCGATGGAGTTCTCTCTAGCAAGATGGAGGCATCGCAGCCCTGCCATATGTAAATGAGATGCATTGAGCATAATATGAATATCAAATCTTGTGCATGTGACCAGTATGATTGAAGATGTTACATGTTGAATGACCATA
Organism: Plantago elongata; assembly: GCA_036897095.1. Classification (NCBI taxonomy): domain Eukaryota; kingdom Viridiplantae; phylum Streptophyta; class Magnoliopsida; order Lamiales; family Plantaginaceae; genus Plantago; species Plantago elongata. Next base: position 16,867 of record JAYMSP010000974.1, on the reverse strand, counting down.
GTTGCAGGAAGAATGCCGTATTCAGAAAGGTTTAGTGAAATGCAAGTCTAGCTGAGTAGAAGGAACTCACTGTGACAAAGCAGTCATGGAAGTAGAGACGGACTAGTGCTGGAGCAATCTTCACATTCCTCTCGAAAATCTTAACCATGGTTTCTTGAATAATCCTCTCAGCCTGAGGACAAGTCTGCTCGTAGAACCCCACCCTTAAACCTCCAGGTGCAGGTTCAACAGCCTTGTTTACACCTGCGTTATTTCCCTTTCTTCTCTTGTTCTTGTTTCCATTCTTATTCTTGCCTTTCCTCTCAGCCCTCTGAACAACATTGATACGTTTTTTCTTGCTGTCCTTGATTAACTCATCATCTTGTAAATCCGGAGTATCATCACCATCTGTGCGGATTTTCAACTCGTTAAAGTCTTGGTCGACACTTGGAGGAGCTGCAGAGGCGAGCAGAGGGAGGATTGCACAGAAAACGACAATTAGTGCAAGAATCCTTCCTCTTGCTGCCATTTCTTTATTTTTATCTGCAAGAGTTATGGTTGATTGAGGAGCGTGTGCATGTTTGAGCTTGCTTTGTTCTATATATGAAAGTTGGTTTAAGAGGTTGTCAGGAAATATAGCCTGTTTTTAGCCTAGGAGTAAGGATTGCTGCTCAAAATGTCTAAATTTAGCTTGTGACAGAATATGAACTTCCATTGATAATTAGAGGACCAGATACTAGCTCGTATTTAGCCTGGAAACTTTCAGTTCTGAATTCTCGGTAATTTGATTTTTTTTAGATCATGAAATATGAGGTCTGGTTAGCTTCTTATGTTCTGATTTCACTCATTTAATCTAGTAATAAAGGCGTTCAATTTATCATTTTGTATGAAACTTTGATGTATTCCAGTGGAGGTGAACGTAATTTCAGAGGGACTGGATCCAATTTATATTCCTAGAGACTAGAGACCGTGTTTTGGCATCTTTGTGTTCATCAATATAATGCAGCAAGAAGAAAAAGACCTACATGGCTACATCTATCAGAAAGAAAACACTTCAAACTATTCAAAGTAATGTGTACTATACATGCAGTATCTGATAGACTGATAGTGATACTGATAGAACCAGCATTGGACTCAGTCTAACATGTTTGATAAATTTCCAAGTCCTGTTATTTTATTAGCAAAACTGAGGCACAGACCATCCATTTGGTTGGGCTCTGTGTGGGCCATATTATATGAAGTGAAAATATCCGACCGGAGCCCAAGACTACCTGAACCTTGGCCCAAAATGATTTTACTCGATTGCTTAATCAACATCAATATTATAGTAATGCCGGTGGGTGGTGGATTTGTCTGTAGTTTTCAGGTCAAATCTAAAGGTTTATAACTCTAAACTATAGATCATAAATAAGTGTTAGAAAGAATAGACAGGGTTTAAAGTATCATAGTTGCATGAATAGGTCAATTATTTTCTTGGCCGGCTGATTGAAAGTCCTGATGCTCTTTTAGAACCATTTGGAAAGCCATAAGCTGATTAATATGATACCTGTTAGGCTGTTACCTTCTTTGAGTATGTTTCCACATTCATGACATAACATTTCAGTAGAGTTGATCTGGCATAGAGTTGCCGTCAGACAAACCATGAACACTGGGTCGAATCATGAGCCGAAATGAATATGCTTTGCTTCAAAGATTCCTGTCCAAGTTTTCTTGAATGGACTGCTTTTTCAAAGTACTAACAATGAATCAGTCTCTTGTCTAGGCCTGAACAATATGAATCACACTTAACTTTAGTACAGTGGTTGACTATTTGCTGTATTCTCATTGAATTCATCTACTGCCATATGCTAGGCCTAGAATGTAGTTTACAGAAGGTAATGCCCTGGATCCTCTAAAGCCCCTCACCGTCACAGTAGGAACATATGGCAGTAATCTAATATGTCGTAAATATCGACATACTTTTGTTTCTGTAATAGCTTCATACTTCCAACCTATTGGTGGGAAGTCACAGTTTAGATAATTAAGTATGATATTTGCATAAAGAATTCTAAAATCGGCTCAGTACTTCTATGGAATAAACCAACAAGCATGTAATGACAAATATAAGAGTAATATGCCTCAACACCTTAATTTGCCTTCATTCTTTCCAACTCTCATTACATTCCAAATTCCATGGCTTCTGAGAAAATCCTTATTGTTTTCTTTCTCCTACAAGTCCTGGTCTGGAACATCTCTGCTTCAACAAATGTGTATTCTTTCCCTTGTTTAGCAAATATTAACTCATGCAACGCTCTTCTCTACCAGCACAACGGTCTCCAGATTGATCAGATCGCCTCATTATATTCTGTGAATGGATCAAATGTTAAGAGTATTATGTATTCTACTAGAGAAGATTACCTGGTACCTGTAAATTGTTCTTGCCAAAATGTCAATGGTACTAACGGATACTTTTATGATGTAGTTTACAAGGCAAAGGCAGGTGACAATTTTTATGACGTATCAAATCAGAAGTTTAGTGGACAGGTCTGGGACCAGGGGGTAGTTACAAACTTAAGTGCTGAAGCTAACAAAACTCTGCATCTTCTGTGTGGATGTGTTGATAATGATTCTCAGGTTGTCGTTACTTATACTGTTCAGTGGCATGATACCTTGTCATCTCTTTCAAGTTTGCTTACGGCTCTAGAAGATGGGATTGTAAAGTTGAACGCATATTTGGCTTCAAATCCATCTTATATAGATGTTGGATGGCTCATATATGTTCCTATGGAGAAGTTTGGATTTCCACCTTCAAAGAGAGGTAATTAGCATATCATACTGCAATAAGCCTTTGCAAAAAGAGTTGATATGTGCATACACCTATAACGGTTAGATATGACAGCTACAATAGATGTGTGATGCGAGATAACTTTGGTATAAATTCCTACATGCTCATGTGACTTACTTACCTTTTGTTTTTGCGCCTTTTCATTTTCAGGGACCAAACTGCACATGTGGATCATAATTATATGCATACTATCAGGCGTAACTGTTTCTTCGGTATGCTTCTTGTCTGTAATCCTTGTGCGAAAGAAGAGAAATAGAGGACAGAACGAGGAGGATCCGGGAGTGTCAAAGACTTTAAGTGTCACCAAGTCTCGGTCTATGCAGAGACAACAGTATTATAAAGAACAGATGGAAGGTGATTTATTGATGCAACTTTTTAGTATTCTGCATTGTAGTTGTCCCATCAGCTCCGTTAGACACTGGAAGACAGATAACTGAACAAAAGAAAATGACAATCTACACATTTTGCAGATCTTACAGGTATTGATTCAGAAAGACCTATGTTCTACAGTATTGAAGAGATAGAAGAGGCTACTAGCAACTTTGACGAAACTAGAAAAATCGGACAGGGAGGATATGCAACTGTGTACTATGGTGTACTGGGCGAGCTGGTACCCTTCTTGGCCTTTCTCTGCCCATTCTATTATAATTTATCGTTAACAAAAATGTTAAACTATGTTATCATAGGAGGTTGCTGTTAAGAAGATGAGATCTAACTTATCAAAGGAGTTTCTTGCTGAGCTCAAGGTGTTATGCAAGATACATCATATTAATGTGGTATGATTTGTATTCCTTTTCTGAATTTTATGAGTTTTACTGTGATACATATCAGGATTTTCATTACTTATTGTGCAAGTTCATTATGTAGGTTGAGCTGTTGGGTTATGCGAGCGGAGAGGACCACCTCTACTTGGTTTATGAGTACGTCTCAAGTGGTTCGCTTGGCGATCATCTTCATGATCCTTTGCTGAAAGGTAATGTACACAAAATTTTCTATTTTTAAATGAACATCCTGTTTTCTGGTTTATCTTTTAGAAACTCTGTACAAAGCTGGTGGTTAGTTTTGTCCATTTCGTAGAGCGTAGAGGTTTAAATCAGTGGTAATGAATTAGGTCACCAGCCTCTCTCTTGGAACGCAAGAACACAAATTGCGCTTGATTCTGCAAGGGGAATTGAGTACATCCATGATCACACAAAGGCCCGATATGTTCACCGTGATATAAAAACAACGAATATCCTGCTTGATGAAGGCCTTCGAGCAAAGGTACCTTCAATTGGATACCATATCTTTATAAATAATATAACCTGGCATTATCGATGGCTTCTTTACTGACTTGAGCTCTTGGATAAGATGGAATTCTATAGCTGATTCGTCTATCTCATGCCATTTCAATGACAAATTATATCCTTTTTAATCTGATTATAATATAGTACTGATTGGTTAAAGAAGAATGTAGAATAAATATTAACTTCGAAGATCAATTTTCACAGGTTGCAGATTTTGGTTTGGCAAAGCTTCTTAACAGAACAAATGAAGATGAGCTAATAGCAACTCGGTTGGTTGGTACCCCCGGATATCTTCCACCTGAGTAAGCACCATACATTAGCATGAAATAAATCAGGGCTGGTTAACATCATAAATTTTACATAATGATAAATCAAAGTAAACGAAACTTGCAGGTCAGTGAAAGAGCTGCAGGTGACTACAAAGACCGATGTCTTTGCCTTTGGAGTAGTCCTTGCAGAGCTGATAACAGGCCAACGTGCACTCATCCGTGACAGCAAAGAGCCGAATAGGATGAAATCACTCATCACAGTTGTAAGTGAATTGTTTGTGTATTTAGTGAAAAGTTACTATTGGATCTAGGAAGGAATTAGACTAATAAGGTGGCTAATTTTCATGACACTATTTTACCAGGTTAACAGGATCTTCGCTGACGAAAATCCAGAAGCTGCATTGAGTGCTGCTATAGATGGAAGTCTAAAAGGCAATTATCCTCCAGATGATGTGTACAAGGTAAATGTAATTAAAACTTAAAAAACATAATAGTTTCACGCATTAATTCCAAGAGAATCGATTTTCATCTTTTCGATATCTCAGATGGCTGAAGTTGCTGAATGGTGTCTAAGCGAAGAGGCAATCGACAGGCCAGACATGCGTGAAGTAGTCATCGCTCTGTCTCGCATCCGTATGTCTTCCATCGAATGGGAAGCTTCACTTGGGGGGAGCAGCCAAGTCTTTAGTGGTGTTTTTAGTGGCAGATGAAAGATGGTGAAGACAACAAAATGAGTCCTTTTTTGCCTTGAGTAGATCAATGCAATAGTCAATAGATGTCTTCTAGCTCTACATTTGCCAATGTAACTCAGATTTTCTTCTTGTCCTTTTTCTATTTGTGATGTAAAACTTGAAAAGACAGTCTGTATGTATGTGTATGTATAAGTAGTTAAGTACTCCATCATTGTAGTTTCAGCTACCTTGCAACTATTACAGCAAGTATAGAAATCAACATGTACCGTATTTTGCCGATTCAGAAAAGGACTTGTAGGATGGCAAAACGACGAGTTTGTTTAATTGTAGCATTGAACATCTTGAAGTAGACATCTTTGTCTGATAAGTTAGAATTTATCAACATTGTTCTATATAAAAATCTTCATTTTGGACGATGACTGTTTTGTTTCAATGGCAGATCGAAGCAAAATCCAAAAAAAATAAAACTCAGTTTGTAGTTAAATTAGACAAGTATATTTGATCAAAATAAGCATATTCAGGGAAGAGATCATTGGTAGTGATAATCTAGGTGACCTTTACTTTTTTCAATCTAGGTGACCTTTTCCTTTCTTAATCTAGGTGACACTTGATGATATATATTTTTATATAAGAAAAGGTGGTAATTGAGATATTGCCTCGATGTACATAACTTCACTTAAATACCTTCATGTAAAAAGTTTTAGTACTATATATATAGTAGAATGTAGAATGAGATACTTCAGAATTAGACGGGCGGAATAATTTTTTTTTTCGATTATTATTAATTTTTTTAGATTGGGGAAGGCCCTATGCATGGGTCTGTCCCACTCTCAGCTCAAATTGACTTTTGAGCTTATTATAATTCGAAATTAGTCTTAAATTCTATATTTTACAAGAATTAGAGGAGTTATGTACAAGAAAACGAATTGAATAAGCCAGTTTGAGTAAAGTTTCAAAGTGAGTAATCAGTCTAACTAGACACTTTTGTTAATAACATAGATAGAAACCATCCACTTTTACTCTTTATCTTTAACTTACATATACAGTCAAAACGTTAGTATATCTTGTAATGTTGGGATTTTTATTAAACTTTCTCGACCACTTTTTTAAAATTGTGGTGTTAAAGTGGTATTTGGCTAGAATTTTCCGAGATCCAGTTGGGAGGAGTATGGGCCGGCCAGTCCACTACTTCTGAAACGGGCCAAATCCAAGTATGAAGTTTAACAACAAACAACAATCGAACCAATTTAATAGTTTCTTTAATTTTGAGCTGAAGAAGTAAGATACTAATAATAAATATTAATTAATAATGGAAGCAGAAGTAGAATGAAGAAATTTACAGTGTGATAGCAATAATCATTCATGGCGGAAAGTTAAAACTCTGATTCGTTTCCATTTTCCCCATTTAAATTTACTAATCTATCACTAGATCTCACCTGACCATCATTTCATCATCAACTCTCTCCGATCTGTGATCTCACTCTACATCCAATCGAATCAGAAGAGAAGATATTGGTATTCTATTCTATTGATTGACGAAACAAGGTTCATCAATGGCGGGAGCAGCCTCGGCGCTGTTCCTACTGGACATCAAAGGTAGGGTTCTCGTGTGGCGCGACTACCGTGGTGACGTCACCTCTGTCCAAGCCGAACGCTTCTTTGCTAAGCTCATCGAGAAAGAGGTCTAATTCTCATCCTTATTGTTGCTTCTCAATTTGATTGGCTGTGATTTCACTTGTTTGAGCTGCTAAGAGTTTGGGTGAATTGTGGTTTTACTAGATTTGGTTAGGTTTGCGTGATCTGATCTTTGCTTCGATACAATAAATGATGAATACACTTTTGGTCTATCACTCACCTTGAATAATGGCGTAGAGTTTGATCAATATTGTTTTTGGTTGGCTTCAGTGGAATTAGTACTGTGGTGTTCGTGATGTTCCTCAATTCATAAGAGGTTTAGGGATTGCAATTAGTATCCTGATCCAGAATTATTTAGTCGGCTAGATTTTGCTAAGAAATGGCTTGATTGTGATTTAACTACTTCCTCGTTATAAGTAGAATTATTGTAGTTTCTTAGCTGAAATGGATACAAACATATACATTTCCAGAACTGGTGTATGTGGTTTTTTGTATGGTGAAGAGTTATTGCTTAGCTGAACAAGAACTAAATGAGTCCGATATTGTAATGTTATAGGGTGATACTGAGACTCAGGATCCTGTCGTGCATGATGATGGTGTAACATATATGTTTATACAACACAACAATGTGTACCTCATGATAGCATCAAGGCAGAACTGCAATGCTGCTAGTCTTCTTTTGTTCCTACACCGAATAGTTGATGTAAGCATTCTTGGTAATCAATGCGTACATTTCTGATAATGTGCTTATATCCGCAGAAATGGTGAGGATCTTGTTTTAAATGTTGGGAAATTTTCTTACAGGTATTTAAGCATTATTTCGAAGAGTTAGAAGAGGAATCTCTTAGGGACAATTTCGTTGTAGTGGTAAGGGAACTTCTATTTGTTCTTCTATTGTTGAGAACATTAATCTTGTAGGAATGTTTAGCAGCTGATGCAATATTCTTTACAGTATGAGTTACTCGATGAAATTATGGATTTTGGCTACCCACAATTTACTGAAGCAAAAATTCTTAGTGAGTTTATAAAGACTGATGCGTACAGAATGGAAGTCACTCAGAGACCTCCTATGGCTGTTACAAACGCAGTCTCTTGGCGCAGTGAAGGAATACGTTACAAGAAGAATGAAGTAATTTTTCTTCGCTCACTTATTCATAAGTCTCTGTAACATCGGAATAAGTATCTCTGTTTTTTGTTAGGTATTCCTTGATGTTGTCGAAAGTGTTAATATACTAGTCAATAGTAATGGCCAAATAATCAGGTCGGACGTTGTCGGGGCACTAAAAATGCGCACATATTTGAGGTTTGTTCACTGTTTCTTGTCCTGCTTCCCAAGTATCTCTCTTAATGCATTTGAATTAGTTGGAAGCTATTTTTATTCTTCATTATTGAAAATTTCATATGAATACATTAAAGATCTCTGATATGTCACTGCTTTATAAATGAGAAAATGAAAGAAAGTTTGCTGCATCAGGTTATAGAGATACTTATGTGATACTCCCTCCCTCCCTCACATTTGAAATGGGTTCTTTCTTTTGGACACACGACCTGAGAAAGTGGGAGACTAAAGTGGATAAAAATGGGAAGTTAAGTAGTATGTGCAGAAGATAATTGTTTTTTTGGGTATTATTTGAATAGTGAGTAAAAATTGGATAGTGGTAAGCAATTCTGTATATATTGAGAAGATGATGGGTAATTCATTACCATTATGAGGACTCACTTCTAATGTAATGAATATAGCTCATTAGAAATATGGTAGATGCTATCCACTTTCCAGTACTCATTTTTGCAACAATAATAATTCAATGATTGATACGTAATCTTATTGATTGCAGCGGTATGCCAGAGTGTAAGCTTGGGCTTAACGATAGAGTGTTGTTGGAAGCACAAGGACGGGCAACGAAGGGAAAAGCCATTGATCTGGATGATATAAAGTTTCATCAGTATGTAATTCATCTTCAAATTCAGTTTGCAAAATGGATTTTTTTAATACTTAAATCATGGAGAAATTACTTGAATTATTGCGCTAGTATTTTGTGGAAGAATTGTTGACTACTTGACATGCATGAAAGCATGTCCAGGAGCTCAACTAATACCCTTGTCCCCAACCACAACAACATATATCTACTTATCTATATTTTTGTATGTGTACAAGTGTATTATTAAATCTCTGTTTACGTGATTGTTGGCCATCTGAGAGTTTTTTTTAATCTTCTATTTGTAGGTGTGTGCGCTTGACCCGATTCGAGACTGATAGGACAATATCCTTTATACCACCAGATGGATCTTTTGATCTCATGACTTACAGGCTGAGCACTCAGGTTTCATTTGATTCTTTTTTTTTTTTTTTTCATTTTTTTTATGCATGTTTAGTACTTCAGTTTTCATTGTTTCTTTGGCCAATTCTCCAATTTCAACAATTTGAGTTAAGTCCTAATAAATGTGGGTTAGTTTCATGCAATATATTGCTGGAGCAAGAGAATTCATATTTAGCAGATATCTAGTTTTCCTGCTTAGCAGATTGTGTAATTTAGTTCTTCTAAATAAGATAATAAAATTTGTAGTTAAGTTCATTTATTTTCTGTTTGCTGGTAATCTTAGTTACAAATTGAGTTTTTCTCAATTCTCATACTGTTTTCTTTCAGGTAAAGCCTCTAATATGGGTAGAAGCTCAGGTGGAAAGACATTCCAGGAGTCGGATCGAAATCACGGTAAAAGCTCGAAGCCAGTTTAAGGAGCGTAGGTATGTCAAATCTGTTCGGGTTAACAGAACCCGTGGATAATAATATAGCGGGATGTATTACTTTAAATATTGTGTTGTGCTGGCAGTTTTATCTGGACTTCTAACTCTGTTCCTGCACTATTCAAATTCCAGCACTGCAACAAATGTAGAAATTGAGATGCCCGTGCCACCTGATGCTACCAATCCCAATATCCGAACATCAATGGGGTCTGCTTCTTATGCCCCAGAAAATGATGCCTTAGTCTGGAAAATAAAATCTTTTCCTGGTGGCAAGGTTGGATCTGGTTTACCTGCAATGTATTTAGTTTATCTGGATATCCTTCTTGTAGACCATGGTTCCGGATCACATGCATGTACATCCCTTATATTTTCTTTTCATTTTAGGAATATATGCTGAGAGCGGAATTCAGGCTTCCTAGTATATCATCTGAGGAAGCAACCCCTGAAAGAAAAGCTCCTATACGAGTGAAGTTCGAAATACCATATTTCACAGTCTCAGGAATACAGGTAAAGCCCACAACATGGTTTCCACCGAGTTATCATAGTATCGGACACAGGGCATATGACAAGTTGACAACTATAGTCACCATATGTGTTTGATGTTACATGCAAAGAATATGATAATACTTCATTTTCTAGAAAAGATTGCTATAGGCTCAAATTTTCTCGGTTTGTCGAGAAATACAATTCAGCAGCAGTCATATTTGACCAACATGAACTTTAAATGGGTTGGGTGCAGCCCTATAATAACCACCTTCCTCGTAGCAGATGCTTATACACTCTCTTTATGCTTCTTCCAAGTGTTCCTTGAAATCTTGGTGTCTTTGGGGGAAGCAAAAACATCATTCCCGACCATATGACCTCTAGAGTGGTAAATTGGCAGTTAATAATTAAGATAGATGAGAAGTGTCTAAAATAGTTACCTAAATTAACTGAATGCTAAGATTTATGCATGGATTGTTACTCTCTTTTCATTATTCTGTTAGTAGACACTAGACACCGTAGCTTTGATGAAGGAGGCGTATTAACCATAATAGTTTAATCATGTTCGGATGTAGCAACAGTTTGTAATTCCCCGAACTTCATCTTTTTTCATGCATAAATGAATAGCTGAATGATACTTGTACAAGAGATTGCTTATTCAAAGAACCTTTTTAATACTTCATTCAGTATGGTTCTTCACTTCTTTGAAATGAATAGCTGAAGATCTTGTAATTGCATGGTGTTTCTTCCTCTAACTTAAGTCTTCAACTCGCCCTGAGATCTTTCCTGCACAGTAATGTTTGCCCATTTAGGTCTCTGGAGGTTAATTATCTTCAAATAATCTAATCCAAAACTTGGGATTGCAGGTCCGGTACCTGAAAATCATTGAGAAGAGTGGCTACCAGGCTCTCCCATGGGTAAGATACATTACAATGGCTGGTGAATATGAGTTGAGACTTGTTTGAGAGCTCAATCAAATAGATAGTATATCATTACTCCTCGTCCCAGATGAGATGGGGAACCATACACTGGGGTTAACCATTTCTACCTGCTTGAAGAGTTGTACTGCAGAGCAAATCGTTTGAGGCTGGTTGTGTTATTTCTTCTTGCTGATTGTATCATGGGATCACAATATTCATTTGCCTTGTTTCTTACGAAAATCAAGTTTTGGATTCTTGGGTTATATTTTGTACAAAAATATGATGATGTTCACTTATTTCCAGAATTTTGTTCGTCATGAAATTGGGTTTGTTAGTTGTCACTTCTATGAACTTTTATTTCGAGCTCTTCTTTAAATTTGTTCCTTTCAGAAGTCGGAACTACTTATATGTACTGTTAATTCTAATTTGTACTCCTAAAACTTATTGTATGTTATACAATATGGGTCAGACAAAATTAATTTCTGCGATAACCATATGCCCCTTGAAACATACTATTTGGTATAGAGTTGAAAAAATTGAGTTAAAGGAGTTCTTATAGTTCATGAATAATAATGAATAACGACTGAGTTAATAATGAATTATATGAAAATTGCATTTTGGATAGAGTTAACCCTTGTCATATAGGGTTTGTAATAACAAAGTGATGTGTTGTAGTAAAGAAGTGATGTGCTTAATAATATTTAAGTTAAATGATTGGTATAAAGGTAGTTTTTTAAGAAATAACTTTTAAATAGAAATATAAAAATATAAAATTTTAATATTATAAATTAACCTTAATAAAACTAAGTTGATAAAATCCAATCAAGGGTTAGCAACTTGGATATAACCTCGTTTTACGTCATTAATACGTTACAACTCAAAAACCTTCAGCTAAAAAATCATCTATCCTAATCAAGGGCCAACAACGTAAAGAAGAAACAACCGATCAAACTTGTTTTCTGATTAAGAAATCGACGGTTATATATATACGTTGTTATATCATGCAACAAACACGATCGAGAAACGAAGGTAATCTTTGATTTCAAATATTGTTTATTGTTTTTTTCATGTTTCGAATGACAAAATAGCTCAAATACATATAGATTCGAAAAGTCGAGTTTCAAAAATTGTAGATCTAGATTTATTCATCTATATTTTCGTGTTTTGATGGTAACTCATTTTTGTTTATGGATTTACGAGGTATAATCATGCTTGCATATGGATATTTAATTTTTTTTCAAAACCTGACCTTATATATCAACTTTGATATGAAAAAAAAAAACGTTTCTATGTTCATTCCTGTATATGCTATGTTTTTAAGAATATTACATATGCTCTCAAAAATAATATCTACGTTTTCATTCAAAACCTAACATTCGTTTTATGCTTTATTTTTCTACACATTATTTTGCATTCTGTTTTCTACTGTATTTTTCTATGTTCTAACGCATATGTACTATCTTTACACCTATATATCCTATATTCTCAATAATATCTAAAATGTTTGTTTTGAAGTTAATGTTTATTAATTTTGTTGATGTTTATGCATTCACATGGTGTAATCATGCTTTAATAAGGATTTAACGGTGTTTTAAATCAAATTAAATATGAAAAAAGGTATACATTGTTTCTATATTCTTTCCTATATTTGATGTATGTTCTCAAGAATATTACCTATGTTCGCTGAAATATGTTATATGTTTTCATTCAAAACCTTATAGTCGTTTTGTGCTTTGTTTTCGACATTATTATGCATAATCTTAGTGTTTTACTGTATTTTCTATGTTGTTACGTATATGTACTGTCTACTATGTTTACTATGAAATAATTGCTTATTGATGTTGTTTTTGCATGCACAAGGTAACAAAATCCTTCAACTAAAGGAGGAGAATGATGATGATGAATTATTCAAGTGACAATTTCAGCCTTATTCTTAATGTGTTGAGTAAGTTATACGGCAAAGAAGTTGATGAAAAGATAAAGTGAAGGGGAGTCAAGAGCATTGACGAAGAAGAGAATTGTATGTTTAGTCAAATCCAACCGATGAATAAAAGAGATGATGACATGAAGTTGATAGCGTTTTCTTTTTCGTAGATGTATGAATAGTAGTACAACATATAATTGAATGATACATGTTCCATCTTGAACATATCTTGTTATTTTATGTAATTTTATATGTCGTGAGTGATCTATGATATCAAACCAAACACTATAATTTCAACTAAAGACACTATGATCTCAGACTAAAATATTATGATATCAACTCAAACAACTATGATATCAAACTAAATACTATGATCTCAACTAAAACACACTATGTATCAGACTAAAGCAAACTATGATCTCAACTAAAAATAGTATGATGTCAAAAAAAACATTATGATCTTAAACTAAAGAACTATGTTATCAACTCAAAAACTATAATATCAAATAAAATCACACTATGATCTCAACTAAAAACACACTATGTTATAAACTAAAACAGACTATGATATCAACTCAAACAACTATGATATCAAACTAAATATCAACTCAAAAGACTATGACATCAAATTAAACACTATAATCTCAACTAAAAACAAACTATGTTCTCTGACTAAAACAGATTATGATCTCAACTAAAAAGTATGATGTCAACACAAAATATTATGATCTTAGACTAAAGAATTATGTTATCAACTCAAAAAATATCAACTAAAATCACACTATAATTTAATCTTAGACTAAAAAACTATGATATCAGCTCAAAAAATTATGATATCAAACCAATCATAATGATCTCAACTAAAACAGTATAATGTAAACATAAAAAATATATAATTTCAGACGAAACTATGATCTCAACTCAAAAGGCTATGATATCAAATCTCTAAAGTACCTGCATGAGAATCTGCGAGAGGATCTGTGAAAAAACAATATTGATCCGGATCCACAAAAAATACATGTTTAATGTCAAATTACAAATTAATTCTGTTTTTAGTTAAATTAATTAAATACCGTTTATTATGAGATTTTATGTAAAGTTATTAGTTTGATTGAAAAAGTAAATAGGAAGCAAGAGTAGGTAGAAAGAGAACTATAGATTATTTAATGAGGAAAAAATTGAGTTAAGTTTTCTATTATACAAAAATACAAAATAAACACTTGAAAACATTTTAATGGATCAATAGTTCATTTTTTTGGTATAGATATCCAAAGATTGTAAGGTCCAGCTAAGAGTATAGGCCGGCAAAGATCCAGATATGCTTCTATTTTTATACTAACCTGCGTTCCTTCAGAGAATCACCAACTGAAACACGGAAACTATACCAGATATTTACATCTACTAAACGTATTGTAAACGGAATTAATTGAGATAGAATTTGAATGTTTTTTTCCAATTAAAATTAGATTTTTTGTGTACAAAATATTCGATTTGAGTGGGAAGATGTCCGCTCCAGCAGTATGACAAACGGCCCCTAATTGTCTATATCCAAACAATAATGCCATAGGCCCATAGCATGAGAATCTGTCGTTTCCATATCAATCTTTTGCCTGCCTCTAAAGCCTATAATACATTAGTATAGCCTAACTAAAGACTATATATCACGAGAAATGCAACAGTAAGCGATCGATTCTGAATTCTTTTGCCTCACAAGTCTAATACACTGATATGCCGGAAATGCATAAAAACTAGATGTATAACTTGAAAATCACATTGCTTGATCAAAACAAATTGATGAGGTCATGTACAAATGAGGCTCAGCTGCACATATTCACATTTATTTCCAATTCGCCAACCCACGCCAAGTAGCAGAGACAGCATATCGAGCTTCTGGCAGCTCCCTTAGTTCTTTAATCTCTTCCACATGAGGTGTAAATATGAGATTTACAGTGAGCTATAGCTATTGTATAACATGATTTGGCATTGTTGGAATGCTCTTCCTGAATGCGTGTTTTCTACACCGTTCGAAGATGCTATCATATATCAAATCAAATTGAACTCCAGCCCTCTCTCGGTTCACAATGAACAAAATGTGATCTCCCTCAACAATCTTGTAATACCTGCATCAATAATGCCCATATTATGACTCTACAAGATGTAGAATGTAACCAACAACTGCAATTGTCTGGATTTCTACACTCTGTATCAGGGTATGCTGAAATTAGCAAAAGTCAACACACATAAGCTTTCCCAAACTTCGTAGAAAGAGGAAGTGGCAAGTTTGTAGCTTTATTCATGCGTATCTAATCTACTCATATACTTGAGCAATAAAATAACTTAGCAGGGAAAAGAACACGTGAGGAAAATAACAGGACGTCATGGGCAACAAGAACGACATACCAGATGCCAGGCTGTAGTGGCTGGCACTCTGCATCTTTTACAACAAAATGACTTGGGTGCTCAACTGGCAAACGAGGATGTGTCATAGATATGGTGTTGAGTGCTCCATCATTGTCCCACCAGTCTTCATCCCTGATTCATTACAAACAATTTTTAGGTCGAAGATACTGATAGTTTTATACTGCAGGGATTCAGGATATAATGTGATTGTTCCAATTCTTATATTCTACTTTCCCTCAATTTTAGCGCCCAAACACCAACTACTAAGCAATACTCACCTGTAACCCTTGTAAGGGGGAGTAACATCTGGAGGATGTCTCCACAGGCTCATTTGCAGCACTCTGATGAACAGCAGAGGGTGGATCCCAAAAATTCCCGAGGGAACTGTTGTCCCCATTACTTTTCTTGTACGTTTCGTAGCGTAACTGAAGTAGTATGTATCCGGATAAGTTTGTATGTGGCTGTTCAATGCGATTGAACCTTGTAGCGTGAGATCAGGAAGAATCCAGTCTCCTGATGCAAATGGACCACTCTTCCCCATGAGGCAATTCACAAGGCCCCATATGCCAATTTTTCTCCAAGACATGTTGAAATGGTCAAAACCAAAATTGTAGTAGGCCTTCAGCCATGGGATGTCGAACCAGTCGTAAAGAATTACACCAATCCGGCACCACTGGAGGAGACAGATGGGCTTCAAGGACTTCCCATCTTCAGGCCTGTAAATAGTTAACGTAACTACATTAATGGAATGGAAACTAAAATTATACTGACCATTTTGATAATATTACCATTGGCGCTTCATTAATTTGTTTAGTCAACTAATGTCAGCTGACCAAATTCTAAACAAGGTGACAATTGGCAAGCTCTAAATATAGTAAAAGAGGTGATCTTTGTTGACTATTAGCTAATGACATAGGACATAGGTTATCCAAGCAATGTGCAACACTGAAAAAACTGGATTCTAGTAAGGCACTTCATATAAGCAATAGTAGCTGAACAATTTGAATCAAGTTAATATTCACAATCTATAGCAACTTGAAACTTACTGCATTCCATCCAAATAGGTCCTTGTAGTACCATTGAATGCCCCAGACAATGCTGTTATGCTCAACACCCAGTTCGGTGAAGTATTCTCATGTCCCTCGAATGCCTGCATTATGTCAAGAGTTGTCCATAAGTACCATTTTCAAAACTTCACTGATTTCATCACTAATTGTATTACTCTGTTTATTTAAAGAGAAGGAGAATATCAATAAAACTTGCCTTATCAGCAAGCATTTGTTGCAAGACACGCACAACCTGCGCTCCAGCCGAATGCCCTACAAAGTGAATTGGATGATCCTCATCCCACTCAGGGTAATGCCCTGCAATTACACCAGTTTAACCATAAATCCCTTGCAAGAAAACTACTCAAAACTGACAGGACAAAATCTTATTCAAAGAAATGCAGAATAAACAAACTAACAACCTACCTGTTTCATAAACTCTCCCAAATTGAGAATGTCCACAAACGTTGCTATGTTCCTCTCCGTAATCGACTCTCCCTCCTTTCAGATAATAGAACAACTCTCTAGCCCTGATCCATAAACCCCATCCATATTAACATCACCCCCTCAATATATCAACAAAAATACGAAAAACATCACTAACCTATCATATATGCTAGTCAATGAACCTAAATCAGGCACAAGCACCCTGTCATCCTTCTTTTC